>CATOUQ010000024.1:0-34650 GCA_951828415.1 Anomoia purmunda
GCAGTGGTAGCTAGCTGTCCTGGCTCTTTCTTCCGCAGTGCGTTTCTTGATTAGCTTCCTGTCCAGAATAACACCCGCCGTCTGACAGTGTTAGAGGCACACAGTTCAACGACGGAAGCTGTAACTTGGGCAGCTTATTCTACTTTGTGAAGAGAACTGCCATAGTTTTTGCTGGGTGGGCATTCAGCCCGCATGCTTACTGACCCAGGGCATTGTGAAGTAATTTACACCACTGCCAGCAGGGTAAGGACGTCCGCGTAAGCTACGGCTTGACAACCTGTGTCTCCTGCAGGCGTAGCAAGGGTAACTCTAGTTGCGTATCTCGTGATGGATATTCCCCTATCTCTGAATAAGTCGTTCTCGTGCCGAGAAGAAGATTAATAAATCCAACCAATTGCCGTTCGAGCCAAAACTGCAATAGGAATTTTTCGATCGACTCCGGTAAGATGCTATTGATATTAAGGGAAGTTACCTAGGCGAGTTTTGATATAGGGCCCGTTTCTTTGTAACCTAGTTGCAAAAGAACACTAGGTAGGATAACAAAATGCATGTAAAGCAACAACATTAACTCGGAAAAATATCCGAGTTGAGCCCACTCGGTTGTAGTGTTGGGTAGTGAAAAAATGCGCTATTGTGAATTTCAAGGGAAGTTTCAATTTAAGACCTAATCGGGTTTTATTTGCATAGTATTTGAAAATATATAACTAGGTCAACCAAAAATTTGCAAGCACACCAATTGTCCGTTCTTAAATAGCACTAACCAAATCCCAACATTCATGAAAGGGGCTAATAGGGTTGATTTTGCAACTAAAAGAAGTTTTATCCGAATTGGAGCGTTCTATTGCAACTGGGGTGCAAATAAAAGGGGCTTATAGTACATAGTACACACGACCTGATAGCCTTAGCAGCTACCGCACAATATTAATTGTAATTTTAATTGTAATTAATAAAGCAATAACAATAATTATACATAGTAGAAATCAAATTGATTGATTTCGTTGATTATATAACTTTGCTCTCCTTAAGAAGAGACAACCAGTTAGTATACTTTGAATAAAAATACTGGGATTTTTCCTATTTGTCAAAAATATGTTCAAATTAAAATAAATATTAAATAACGTCTGTTTTGAGATTAGAAAGGAAAAAATTATATATATTGGAAAGCAAAATGTTCAAAGCAAAATTTGTCGTAAAACATATATATCTTTTCTATATACTCTTTATAGTAGCAACAGCGGCAACTGAGGGCAAAGAATCAAATATGAAAGCGTTCGCCGAAACTAGTGCGATCGGGCATCGTTATCTCAAACATGTGGCCATAGTCAGTTACGGAGGAAAACATTGTGGCGGCGTCATCCTAACCACCAAGGCCATTTTGACGGCTGCTAAGTGTGTTACAAATGAGTAGGTTTAAAAACTAAATGATAAATAATTGTATTTAAACAAATTTTCTATGTTAGCGGAAGCCAAGCTCTTAGGCAAAAAGATATTGTCAATGCAAAAATCTGTGTCGGTACTCCGCTAATAAACTGTAAATCGCCAACGGCGCAAGTACGTAACGTGCAAAATGTTTTCGTACATATAAATTTCGTAGAATTAGAATTTGTGAATGATATCGCAATTTTCATATTGCGGCAAGATCTCGTTGAGAACGGAGGTACAGTGCAGCATATACATTTAGCAGATCGTAAAACGCCGGCAGGCACTAATTGCACCATCATCGGCTGGGGTGATTCTAGATGTGTAAATAACAAAAAAATATGCTGCCGATTTATTTGTTTATAGTAATTTATTGAAACAAAATTAAATAATAATATAATTTTAATATGCAGGATCGTAAACGTTACCAACTTCCAGAGGAAGCGCAATTTACAACACTGCATATAATGTCTGAAAGTTATTGCGAGAAATTTGCTCCTGCGGCTAATCTAACGCCAGAGTTTTGTGCTCTCGATAGTAGCAAAAATGCAAAGTCTTGTCGCGGCGACACGGGAAGTCCACTCATATGTAACGGAAAAGCAATAGGTATTATGTCGTGGACCACCACAAATGCAAAATATCCCAATTATTTTACGGATGTCTTATATTATCGAGAATGGATTAATACGATTTTAGAGCAGTTATATTATGAAGCAAGAAGTGTTGGTCTACGTTTGATACCTGATTTTTTGTGTACATTATGTTTGTCGTGTGTGTTCAAATTTTTTCTGTGTCGATTACGATGAAATACCTCTGATGCTATTACAACAAAAATAAATAAAAATAATATCGACAATGGGCCCGTTTAATGGTGCAAAAGAATGCTCTAGCTCGAATAAAGCTTCCTTTAGTTGCAAAAGCAACCCTGTTGCGATCTTTCATGAAAGTTGCGCTTAGTTTAGTGCTTACTAAGAACGGAAAATAGCTTGCCAAATAAATATTAGGTTGACGCAGTTATATATTTAAAAATACTATGCAAATAAAAACGCATTAAATCTTAAACTGAAATTTCTTCCGGCTCATTCACAATAGCGCAGTTTGTTCACTCTTTTTTTCCGAATTGGTGTTGTTGCTTTACCCGCAATTCGTCATCATACCTAGTGTTCTTTTGCAATTAGGTTACAAAGAAACAGGCCCAATATTAAGCAATTGGCAGTTCTCGAAAAACAAGTATGTTATATTTTGTATGTATGTACAATCAAATATCTGTGGTGTAAATTTTACAAAACAAAAACCTTCGAACCCTTGGCGAAAGTACTCCAAACTATAATAGTTAAACTTTGTAAGGTAGTGAATTTCAGAACATAGCCCCAACATATATTGATTTATAATTTTTTTTAAATGTGCAACCAACACCGTTTAAATCTATCTTTGTGAAAAAGTAAAACTTGTCAATATTTTCATGAGTTATAATTATGAAATGTACATTAGAATTTCTAGAAAGCATTTGGGTATGCCGTTTTATAGCTCATTCAATTTTAGTATTGCAAAAGAGTAAGCATTGATATTCTACAATTTTTTTCCTGATACTCTTTCATCAATTTTCCCGGTGACAGAATTAGGAATTTAAAGCTTAATTAAAAAAAAAAAGAATTACTTATAATAAAAGTTTATTGCAACAACTATTGCAAAGAAAGCAAAAGCGGATTTAATTTTTGAAAATTAAGGCCATTAAATGTAGACCGTTACTTCGGAGACATTCTTGAAAGCTGGCCCCGTACTGCGTGCCACTCGCTGGAGAAGTAATGCCGTAATTTAAACTTTTACAAAGTTTGAATTTTAAAGGGTTAAGTCTAAGACTGTTTCTCAATATTTTATTCACAATATTCTTTTTTTGGAAGTCCCAGGGCAGCCGATCACTTGCGCACATTCTGACATGGGTTGTAGTGAATATTTGTTGCGACAAGTTCAATATTTTCATTTGTTTTCGATATTCGGCTGGACCTCGGCCATGGGCTGTTTGCCACCCAACTTGTCGCCCGAATCCTTCGCACTCATGAACGAATCAAATATTCATTATCACGTGCTTAAAATTCGAATATTATAACGTGAACACGAAATCTACGAGCAGCAGTTTCACACGACTCATTGGCGAACGCACGTTGTTCGCTCGACCACGATTACGATTACATCGTGACCGATACGAATGAAATGGAAAAATAAATTAAACTCATTTCCCCCTCTAGCGTCCCAAGGGTAGTATTAGAAGCCATTTTTAACGAGGTGTCACTCAATAATAAAATATTCGTCAACTAGTGATATTTAAAGATAGGTAACATACGAAGAATGTTTAAAAAAAAGCTTTATTTAAAAAACTACATTTGGAGAGGGCGCGACATGTTTAAAAAAATATGGAAATTTAATTATTAAGTAAAATTGAATATTAAGGCATACAATTCAAATGAAGTTGGTTTAAGAAAACTAAATCATAAAAATATGTTTAAAAAGTGTTGCCATCGGTCTAAAATTTTTCATTTAGCTAAATTTTCAGGCGTACTTGTATATAACGGAATTAATGCGAAATGAAGCCGTTTTTACGAAAACATTTTTGAATAGGGTTGCCACCTTTAAAATAACATTGTTTTAATTTAATTGGAATGACAGTGAAATTATGTTTAAAAGTTTAAACTCAATTAAATTAAAAAAAATTATATAGAGTTGCCAATTGTTTTAAATATTTAAACTCAACGAACTTAATCTCGGTAACACTTGGAGGAGTTGGCAGCTGTTTGAAAAAGAAATACAATTTTTTTAAATTGTTAATAAAGCCAGCATATCTCGCGTATATCTGTATTTAAACAAGGGAGGGTTGAAAGAAGTTTAAAAAAAAAAATTGTCAGCTTTCCGAAATTAAAGAAATTTTTGTTTAAGTTAAATAAAGTGTAATAAATTTAAATGCTGTGTTTTTGTTTTCGAGCGCAATGCCGAGTTCAATAAAATAACTGTTTTGTTATTTTTATACTGACTGGACGAATTCCACGAAAACTACAACACAGTATCTAACTAGATACCAAAAAAAAAAATGATTTCAAAATTAAATTGTTATGAAAAACAGTTTGGTATATGCATTTATCAAGACACATTTTGGAATGGAAATAAAAAACTAGATCTATATGTACAGCTCCGTTTAACTATTTCACAACGCACCGATATCGAAATTTGTTTTATTCAAAACTCCAAACATTTCTCAAGGCTATAAATTATTTCACGGTACATACTTCGCTGAGAATAATGCTTCTTCAATACAACTTGTTTTTTAAAGATACTTAAAATATGTTGCGTTATTTTAAAATTATTATATAAAACAAGTCCAAGTCATTTAATTAACTAAGTTTCGTTAAAAAAAAAATTATGCTTTTTATTGTAGTGAAATTAATATTTTGTTCCGAACCCCTTATTTCGGCCCACTTTGGGGCATTAACTCGATTGATTTCTCGCACACAGAGGTTGGAATGGCTCCCACTCCATCTGGATCTTTGCCATTAGTTCGGCGAAATAACCTATTTCGTGCCATCGAACTTTTTTCTTTAAGTGCTTCCAGAGATTCTCAATCAGGACTACATGAAGGCCAGTCTAACAATTTTATCATATTTTGCACCATCCACTGTTTTGTTGCTCGTGCGGTATATTTCGGATCACTGTCCTGTTGAAAGATCCAAGTAACGGGGATGCTTTCATTGCAAAAATGCTATGATAGCGAACTCCAATCCATTCTTGCGATTTCGTTCCGATAGCAAGGGTTTCTTCTGAGAAATCCTTCCAAATACACCTTTTTCTATCAAACACCTCTTAACTGCTTCTACCGACGGAGAGGCGCTGTTTTCGCCAAAAACACTAACACTGATTTCATTAGCGGTTTTTTGGGGGAATTTTTTAAATCCACGCACTATGAGTTCGTCTTCGCTGGTCTACGTTATTCAGGATCTTTGCTTTCGTGGAAATTTTTTGATGGTACAGCTTTGAAAACCTTAATTTTCAAAATGTTTAGCGGTTTCGCGATTTCGACATTTTATATTTTCCGTTGTTGCGGAATTTTACTATTATGGCTCTCATAGTTCCGTCGCAGGATTTATTTTTAACCATTATGTTCAAAGTCTAAAATACTCTAAAATATAAAAAAATGTGTTGTCTTTTTCTATAAAATGTATAATCTTACCAAAATAATGCAATATATGACAATAAATGCAAATAAAATCATATAAAATCTTCCGTTGCTAATTTCGTGACCGACTTTTTTTTTATTAGAAAAATGTGAAAATCTCCCGAACTAACGGAAGTAAATAAAAAAAAAATTCACATTTAAATCAATGTACATTTTCAACAATTGGATCCTTTATGAAAGGCAAATTTATTCATTGCAAATTGTAAAGCAGACAAGAAAAACTGATTATCAGGATATCGTTGCTAATTAGTTGACCGGGGCTCTATATGTACATATGTACATATGTGTGTCTAAAAAAAAAACTAGGATGAAAACCACATTATTTTTCATACTGACACTTACATTGTCAATATCCTAGAATATAGTTTTCGAAACTTCCTTAACACTGAAAAACTGACTTGACTTATATAACCACCTGAATAAGTTCATTAAAATGATCGGCAAATGCGAGATTAGGGTTCGCCTTCTCAACATCAGAAGGTTTCTTGCTACTCTACTTTGCTAACTGGTGCCAGCTAGAGAGCCCAAGGATAGGCAAGTTGTTCTCCAGCTGATAGCGAGTCACGCTGTCTGAAACCTCGTTGATGCTGCTCATTTAGCAACTTCTTTTCGTGCTTTCGAAAGCTGATTTAAAGTCGACAAAGAGACGTTGTATGTCGATCCACTTCTCACGGGTCTTTTCCAGTATTGGGCGTTTTTTTGAAAATCTGGTCGACTGTAGAGGTGCTAGGTCTAAAGCTACCAGTGCAGTTGGTTCGTTATTGGTTGACTTTCACACAATACGCTCGGTAGAACCTTATATGAAATGATAAAAAGTCTGATCGTGCGGTGGTTGGCGCATATTGCGGGATCACCTTTCTTGCCAATCGGCTGGAATACATTCTTTTGACCATATTCTGGAAATAAACTGGTCGTAATCCTTCAGAACCAGCGGCTTCCGTATTCCATAGCCGCGTTATTGCTATTCTAACTTCATCGAAGTCGTGTGACGGGATGTTAATGCCATGATTCAGCGAATTGGGACTGTGGATCTTAATCTTCTCCAGTGACGCTTTCGCTGTCATCATTTAGCAAAGTAGGGAAGTGTTCCCTCTGCAATTTGAGGTGTGCTTTGGACATTAGAGCCCATGTCGCCGTTTTTGTTCTTACTGTAACTGGACCCGGTCTTAAAACCTTCCGTAAACCCGCCGTACATTTTGGTAAAAATTTTCGAGCGCCGAGTTGCCAAAGACCAAAAAAGTGTCAGCAAAAACCTTAACCTAGATAATAAAAAATTGAAAACAAAAAAATAAAAATGGTAAATGACGGTAAATGATGGTAAAACTATTTATTTCCTTTTCTGTTTTATTCGCATTCATAATGTTAACCTGAATGCGTTGCGAGCGAAGCGCCGGGTAAAAGCTAGTAAATAAATAAAAGTCCATACAACTCGCTTTTTAAAATCATAATATGATTTCCCAATCTGTGACTACAACTTTTGCAGGCAACAGTACAAAAAGTAACAAAGCAGGAAAATAATTTGTAGAATTACAAAAAATATTTACTTCCTCATTCAATCACACGACACCCCTCCTGCCCCGATACGCTTGTAGATGCACACCTGCGGGTTTCTTTTCAAAAATCTTTGGCACGCTACAAAATCTTTAGCATACAACAAAATAACCTTAGGCAATGCAAAACAACACAATACAAAGAAAGGATCAGAAACACTAACCACCCCTCTGTAACTTTACTGGGAGTTTTGGGCGCACCGGTTACTTTATTTGCCGCCAAAAAATCTCTGTAACGGCCAAACATTATTACTACCAACCGACCTGACTTTCATCAATTCACATTCGGCTTTTTCTTTTCGGCGTCTACTAAATTTCTTTAAGGTTTCTTTCTCAAAGACTCCTGGCTGCGGAGCCGTTTGTGCACACAGGCCGACCGGGCGACCAGAGCCAGTGGTGGTGGTGGTGGTGGTGATCCTCACTGAGGTGGTGGTAGGTAACTATGAATTGTTGGTGCTAGTGGCTTCTTTCTTGATGATCATTACGCTCACGATTGTTTTGATGGTACGTGCTAAGAAGGCAACAGATGCAGCTGAAGAAAATTTCAATTTTTTGTGTTTGCGTGCAATATAAAATGTAGCATGGTAAATCGGTTGAATGGAGGCATATGGGGCGAGAAAAATTGAATTGAAAAAAGAAAGAAGAAAGAATTTGTGTGCATTCACGTTACCTACATCTACATACAAGGGTTGTAAACAATCACAGCTTGGCGATCAAAGCAAAGGGGATGATGATCGCTGGTCGCAGTGCCAATGTTGCTGCTGACACCACATAGCCACTTCGGTGCAATATTACTAGATGCAGACTGCACTCGACTTAACTGCCAAAGGTGGTGGCATGTCCTGTGCCAGTACCTAGTGCGACCGTGCTAGTAGCCACCCTAAATCAGCGCCAGGTAGTTTTGCAAATACCTTCCATGTGGAGTTTTGCGTACGCGCCAGGTAAAATGCGTAGGGTTCGATTCGGCTGATGGTGAATGAAAAAGGCGCCTCTGGAGAATGTAAACGAATGAGTGTGTGAAAAATTCAATTTAATCAGCGGCGCATGTGCTACTGTGCTACTCGCTTTGGTTTTTTTGGGGGTGGCAGCTGGCTGCTAAAAATTCAACTGTTATTTGAGCGCGCGAGTGTGTAAGTGTAAGGGCATGTGTGGAAATTATAGACGTAGTATGTGAATATGATGATTATTTTTATTTGGCGTATTTGTGCACCTTGACATTGTCAACCTGGTATGTAGGCTATTTCTTGAGTTTGTAATTTAATGTATGTAGTTATTTTGGCTTCTCGTTTATCGTAAATGATATGTTGTTTATTTTTGTATTGTATTTTCGCATACTAGGAATGCATTATTGTTTTCAGAATTGAATGTGAAGATTTTGTCTCGTGCTAAAATAAAATTTGCAGCTGCAACTTCACTTTCGGAGACTAATGAAAATGAGTGCACTTAGTGTGCCGCTTGACATAAGTTGATCGAAATGCTGAAATGACAACCTCACAAAGAGCTACAATTGCAAATACTTGAGAGATTAAGTCTAGAAAACGTTTTGTGGGAAGATTATCCAGTTTTTATGTCACTGAGTAAGAAAATCTGCTTTGCGAGGTTGTCTTTTGTTTACTTGATAAGAGATTTGAGATGAAAAAAAAACGTATTAACGGACTTGGATTGTTTCAGTGTTTGGGTGAGACTCACTCTAAAAAAATCAATCAGTAGTTTGCGGGAGTGCACTAAAGTCTTCGATAGAAGATTATCTCGCGAGAAGCAGGCTGTGCTTTTACGCCGCACGTTCGCAGATCACAGATCAATCTGGATGCGACAATTATACTAAATAATCGAAGCTATCGTTGAATCCATGGTAGTCCGGATTCTTTGTGAAATCCACGAAAAAAAATTATCATCCAATAAATCCACTGTAGTTCAAACATAGCATATACACCCGGCGTAAACAAAAAAGTCGATTTTTTCACAGCTCAAAGTTTAAAAAAAAAAAAAATTTTCGTGGAAATTTGTTAGCCAATCAAATATAATAAGTGGGTACACAAATTGAAAGGGAATGTGTTCAACTATTCTTTTTGTTGGTTTAATCTGAAATGGATAACATCAATTTTTTTTCCTTTGCAGCTTGCCCCTACTTGAAAAACAATACTGAAGGATTTTGAAAAATACCTTTTTTTTATTCTTGTTATTATTCAAAATGTTACTAAATTTATTTGATTTTTTCTTTAATGGTTAGTTCTTAGTTGCGCCATCCTGCGCGTCTTTTACACTCTGCAATATCTTGACCATAGAATCTTACACAATTTTTCAATATGCAGGCGTAATATCCCTCATTCCATTCTTTTTCTATGGTTTTCGTAGCCCACCATTGATTTAGGTTTGTTTTTGGGAATTTTAGCGCCAATAACGTTTTCTATTGGAGTGAGGTGTAGACTATTCCCTGCCCAATCTAGTGGCACTCGGCCCAAATCTTCTTACAATTTCGTAACTTAACGTTAAACAATTGGCCGCAAAATAGTAAAAAGTGTTGAATGAGCAAAGAGTTCATGATAAAACCAACAGTTCGTGCCCGATGACATGGCGCTGAATCGTCCTGCAAAAATGGATATGGTTCCTTTTCTGTTAAGGACTGCAAGCTAGGTACAACCCCAATAGATTCGTACTTTATGACATTTACTATACCCTCTATTATAATTAGGTACTTTGGTTTGTATTTTCAAATGTATCTACATACCATGGCATAGGGAGAATGCCTTACAGTCGAAACTCTATAATTTTCTGCAAATCGTTCATCTGGTCTACGACGAACCGTGCGATAGCAATCAGGGGTATTAAGTTGAATTTGGACTCATTAGAAACTATGACACGCCCCTATTCAGATTCAGCCCATATATATTACTTTACTTTTTGCCCAGTTAAACTGCTACTCTTTAATTTTTGCAATTAAAAGTGGGGTTTTTCAGACTTCCTAGACGACATACCCAACTCATTTAACCGGTATTGAATGGGCCGAAACAAAATATCCTTTTAAAGCAATTGATGGAGCTCTTTTTGTTTATATCGGCAGCGTTTTCAAAGCGACTTTGATGGCTTATTCTCCAAATAGCCCGATCTATTCTTGGATTTGTGCATCTTTTCTTGCCTGATCATTCTTTCCTCTCCAGTTGACCAGTTTCATGGTAATTTAAAAAAAAAAAGCGATAAGTCTGCTGCAATTTTACGAACATACGCTCTTCATTCAACTAATGTAAGAATTATGGCATTTTGAGGCACAGCCAACTGTGTTTTCTTAGACATGGCTTTTCTCGACTATCCTAGACACACGTATCTACTCTATGAACTAAACTTGCGAGCTTTGAAACGCTAAAAGAGGATATCGAAATAGTTTAAAAAAAACCTCCTCAGCTCCAAAGAATTATTCTAATAGTATTTGGGGAATTTCCAGTTTACAAAAATCAATTTTCCAATGTTGAATGTATTCGTTCGTAGCGATTTGATTCTCGTAAAATCTCCGAAAAAGGGGCAAATAACATCAGTAAACAGTTTTGGGAAACTTTGAGAAAAAGTCAACCTCTGTTGGGACAAACTTATGAAAAACCTTCAGCACTCTGTAATAATGACTTGATGGAAAAATTTGGGAGCGATTTTCAGAATCACCAGGCCCAAATCCATATAAAATGTGATATTACATATTACATTCTATTGTTGTGCGGTGAAATGAAAAAATTTTGAAATATTTTCAACTGAAAAAAGTTACCGTAGCACAAATTTAAAGTTACCGCTTTTATAAATTAGTAATAACTTTTCCGATTCACGCTCTTACGCTCTACATGAATGAATAAAATTTAAAAATTTTCGAAAAAACTCAAAAATGTCTGTATTTTTTGCGACGCCAGTAACTAAAAAAAAAAACAGTTCTGAATATATCTTTAGAACGTTAGCCATAGATTAGTTGTATTTGCTATTCTAGAGATTTTTGGTATTAACTGGAAAAGGGCTTCGAAAACAGGGATTTGCCTATTTCTCGAAAATGTTTCTTTGAAAAAATTAATGAAATTCATTTTCATGTTCAGCGAGCAATGGAAAAATGAAACATGGCTCTAATAAAACTGGAAGGCGAAATTTTGAGCAATTTATATGAGCGAGTCGTTACCCTGTCGTGAATGCCTGGGAACTTCGCTAATATGCAATGGAAAAGTAGTAGGCATTCTTTTTATACCGACAATATTTATACGGATATCATTTGATTAAAATGCGTATTTAGGTAAACCCAAAAGTTTTTAAACAATCGTTTCTGATACGAACTTTGGTTCAAAATTTGGTTTATAAGGACCTTAAAAAATATCGATAATTTAACGATTAGAGCGGAAAAGATAAGAAAAAACGCAAAGTAATCCAGCTTTTTAAAAGTTGAATTTTGTTTTAGTAAAAACTATAAATATGACAGACCACACTCTTTCTTATTCGGACTTGCCAAAATTATTCCCCTTGGTATAAATTTAGAGTACAAGATACATACAGTTTTATTTTATTTGAATATAAAATGAGTTGAACTGAAATAGCTATTTTTTCTTTTTTTTGATATTTAAAAGCACAAATTAAATTTACACTGGCAACAAATATTTTTTTACTTTTGGCGGAGCATTCTCCACATATATGTAGTTATAAATAAGAAACTCGAATGAAACCGAACTTTATGTACCCGACGCAGTTTTTTTTTTACTTCAAATAAACATTTTATGTAATAAAACCATTTAATATATTATAATGCGTTTTAGAAAATTTATACGATTTTATAAATCTATATACTGTTAAAATTAAAAATTTTAAGGACTTTTATTTAAATGACTTGATAGTTTGATCAAACAAAACATCTACAAATACTTTTATTTTTATTTAAATACAAGCTGAAAAGTTTCGTAAAACTCGGCCTACAATGCTTGAAATTTGGCTGGAAATTTTTTTCTAATATTTAAATTTCTTTACAAAAACTAGACTCGTCGATTTACATGATGATTTTTGTAATATATTTTCAAAAATTGGTATAAAAAAAATTAAATAAGCAGAGCTAAAATTGTCAAAATTTGTCAAAACATTTAGCTACTATATTTGTGAAAACAACTGTATATACTGTTAACGGTGACTTTTCATTTGCTACATATATCTCATGCTCAGATTATCCAGTTGGCCTATAAGATCTACATGCGTACGTGTAACGATAAATTTCAAATATCTGGCACACATGCGCACATGAAATTTTTTTACTTTACATACATACATAAAGTTAGCTAGTTTTGATCCTGTGTAATTAGAGCTGAGTTGAATAATGCTTGATATACTTTTGGAAACAACAATAATTTTTGAGCTCAAGGGCAGTTTTTATTAGGAACTAAGTGCTGGAAAATGCCAACAACAGTCAGAGGGGTTTTTTTTGCCTTATATTAAAAATACCAAGCACCAATAGCAGTCAGTATGTGTAGAGAACTTTATGGCATTGACGAATATTTATAAAACCAAGAAACAAATTTTCAATAAATTCAGCAAACGTTTGATGATTTTACCAAGCATTCACCGCCACTATCTCTTCACTACTGGCTATGCTCTATCTCAGTGCTATGGTAAATAGCTAAGGTAGACAAAGTTCTCTTCCACCCAGCGATCAATACATAAGCTTTCCAGTCTGGCCACCTGCGCTCTTAGTTAACTGTAACTTTCCAGTAGAGTATGCGATGAAAATGAAATAATTTGCTCATTCAACAAAGAGCACCCTACATACGAGCCCCACCAAAGAGCGCCAATAGCTCCAACACATAGCCTATGTAGTTCTTATTGACCCAGGTTAACAAAACTTAACAAAATTTTACTCTTTTCACTTCATTTTACCTAACTAAGAGCAACGAAGCTAAATAATTGTGAGCTCTACGCTCACCTGTTTGCTCTAATCAGCTCCAGCGCTGATGAGAACTCCAAGCCAGGTGTAAGCTCCACACACACACAAACACACAGCCGGTCGTATGTATGTAGGTGAAGTAAATAAGCAACGAAGAGCGCCAACTCCACCCATAACTGACTGAGCGACCCACTGTAGTGTAGAGAGCTGCTATGCACACTTTTTTACTGTTATATGTACGTACGTATTGAAATTGTGAGTATGTGTATGTGTGCGGGTACACCACCTCTAACCGGCCAACAACAATGACACTGACAACTCTGATCGTGAATTTGTTTTCGATGCATTCGCCACAGCTGCGCTCGCCTCGATCATCAGTGATCGTCGTGGTGCGTGACTTTTAAATTAATAAAACCAACAATAACAACAAGAAATCACAGCCGCCACAGCAAATTGTCAAAAGCACTACCCCATGTGACTGTTTGGCGTTGGTGGTCGTATTGGTGCAGTTGATGCTCTTGGTGGCGGCGCGACCCATTGCATGCGAAGCCAACAAAGGACAATCATCATCATTCGATCGACGACGACGCATGGGTTGGTTGTGCGAGCAAGCGATCGACGAGAATACGAAATAACAGAGCGATCGGTTATACGGCTGCTTACCGCTTTTGCCATATGTACCTACCTTGCGCTGACCCGACCGTAAAGTTGCTCCCCACCACCGACCGCTCCAGCCGCAACTAAAGCCATTAAGTCTGCAGGCTGCCTATGCATCTGCCTATCAGTCTGTCTGTGTGTGTGTGTGTGTGTGTGTGCGAATGTTTTTACTTTGGTATGTCAGTTGATATGTTGGATTTACTAAGTACATATGTGTATTTATAATCAATGTGGCATGGCATGGCATGGCGCATGTGGCACGTGCTGTAAATGCAGCAACACTGCACACATCTGTTCCAGACGCGTTGATGGTGGATGCTGTGCGACGCTATGTTGGCAATGATGCTTGGTGGTGGTGGTGGTGGTGTTGAGAGTGTGCTCTGTTTGCTGAGATAGGCGGCGGCGATCTACATGCATACATACATACTTAGTTACTTTAATGATCATTCACACATTTGTATCATCATAATGATGATGATGATTGAACTGAATTGGTGGTTGATTTTATGAAATTGAAATGAAATAATTCCTTTCCCTTTTTGCTTTGGTTCTGGCTGGTTATCCGCTGTTGGGGATCAACGGACGATCGGAAGTAGGTACCTCAGCGCTTACCTATCGGTGGCTTACAAATATCCTTAGAACGTGCTATACAGGGAGGGCTGAATTTGCTAGTGGTGGTTGGCTGGTGCCAACGATCATAATGCACGGATATGTTATGTGCTACATATGCGCATACATACATACATCCACATAGATTCATATACATACATCTGTACATATGTGTCCGAGGGGGTTGGTAAATTTTAAACACTTCCTTGTGTCTTGCTATTTATTGCTCTGTATAAAACTTCAAGTGATCGTGGCGCGTTGCATCATTCGCATACGGAACTACAGACGTCAAACGTGCGATGTGACGAGCGGTTGCTTAGCGCAGTACACTGATTTTTGTGAGGTAGAAAGAAGCAAAGAAGATATTATAAAATTGTGTGCAAAAAACAAAAAAAAAAAGTTGTGAACCTAGAAACTGTGATTTAAAACCAATTTCAACTTTACTGCTAAAGCTTTGTGAAGTCGTGAAATTTTTTATGTTTAAGTTCTAAGCGAACAGTAGTGCGCTTTGTTTGTGCCTGTACAGACAGTTGACATGGACAGAGTCAACTATAGTAAATGTCCGCTAAAGAAGCGTCCAATATTATTATCGGAAGAGCTTGAAAAGCAGGAGCCAGAGCATGTGGATTACTTAAATCAAGGTGAGTACTTTAATGGGAGATTTTGTAAAATAGCATCACTTTCTATCAACTACGGGGGAAGCCACATTTCGCACTAATTATAAAGATTGATATTTTATTAGCTTGCGAAATAGTTTTAATTGACATGATCGTGACCATGATCGGAAATTCATATATTAGTAGCGTTCCAACTTAGCTTAGCCGGCCAATATTATTAGCTCGCTATCCTGCTAATAAAGCCGCTGGTTAATTTCAATAGCATGTGGTTGTTTTTTACTGAGAGTCTCCAAATATTGTGTCTACATACAAGAATTAACTAACATTATAAAAATGATAGCATTTTTCAAACCAAATCAGGGCTTAACTAAAGATTCTCAATATTTTGGCTGTCCAGGTATAATTCTTTCATTGTGATAGTCAAAAATGCTCTATATATTCCTATTCAAAGCACATTCTGACTTACAAAGGAAATACTCCCATAGATAAATCCTTTGGTTTGATTTTATCGGTTATTTTGAATTTCTTAAAAAAAAAACATTTCTATGAAATTTCTATTAAATTAGTTTAACAAAATCGAAGCTAAAATAATTAGAATATGAAATTAGCGTGTATACAATTTTCAAAAATTCGTAATCAAAGCATCGTTGCTAAGTTTGTTTCTTCTGTGCACATTTTCCGATTTAAAGCGGGTGAAAGTTAGAAAAAAAAGTCAAACAGAGACCAAATTACTTGTTTTTTATTTCGATCTTATAGCCTCCTTTAAAATTGTCTTTAAGATTTTTAGCATTAGAAGCGCTGAAAATTGGGGATCGCATCGATAAGTCACCGCCTAGACGAAGTAATTTTAAGATTTTTAAACCAAAATATTGAAAGCATAGGGGAAATATATCGTGGCGATTTTTCAAATATACCTTTATAATTCTCACATAGAGTAACTTATATCTCTTGCATTTATTTGCTTACACACTGCAATACAAAAATATACATACATATTTGTAATTCCGAGGGAATAAAAATTACTCAACGGTAGTTTCAAAGTCCGGACACACTATAACTTATACCATGTAACTTATTTCTCATTCTTAATTTATGTATGGCCGAATTATGATGAAACTAAGTGCTTTCGCCTTGTAAACTCTGGCAATATATTGTCACGAAGTTTTTTATCATAAATAAAAAATCAAATCAGTTTCGGCTTTAAATTCTATCGAAAGTAATCGGAAAATGAGTTCTCCCAAACTGGGCAATGCATTTTGAAATATTAGCATTGCACTCAACTGTGCCTTGTTTTTTACTGCCCCGAAAAGCTTTCTCTCATGATCGTAAATTAAAAAAAAAACACATTATCACAATAAAATTTAAATTTATTAAAAATGTACACAATCTCTCACATTTTTTTCCTTTGATCAAAGAACTAAGCAACCCTGTGGTTGGTTACCGCGCTGTGAAGATCAATTAGGAATAACAAGTGTGGACGCACTTGGTATATGCGAAGTAATTTGGACCAAAACAAATAATTTACTTTGTAGTGTGTCCGGGCGTCGTTTTTTTATTAGCTTTTCTTGTTATAAAATTGAATGAATTTGTATAATAAAAAATATTTATTTTTACAACCTAAATAGAAGCATAAAAATTGTTAGAGACGACTGAGACTTTGTAGGCTCATATTCGCACTTTTACCGTTTTCTCTGAAAGTAGATCTGACTAGATCTAATATACCATTCTAGTTTTCGTAATGAAATTTCCAGGTTAGGACCTTAGATCTTCTAGGTCATCTTAAACTGAAAAGGTCTTTGAAGTTTTGTAGAGTTTTTATTTACACCTTGAAACATAATACTGGCGAACGGCGAGTTTTCGCTCAGTAGAGCGACGACCTCAGCAACGGACGTCCAAAAATCTGCTAAGTAAAACAAAAATGGGATTATGACATGGAACAGCTAAATGTCTGCTTTTCAATTATAAAGTGAGAAAGTTAGAAAAACTATTATAGTTTTCTTCAATTTCGATTTAAAAAGCCGAGAATATTAAACGTATAAACACCAAGGGCGTTTTTACGGTAACGCCAACGACAGGGGCGAATCCAGCAGGGGGAAATGGGGGACATTCCACCTCCTAACCAGACCAAATAGGTCTTTCTAAGCGCGCATTACATCCGAAGAGCCGACCGATTTCGTTCGGACGTTACGCACACTACTGCTTTTCACTGGCTATTTGGTACTTTAGCATCTCCGCCTAAGTGGATTAGATACAAAAACTTCTGGTCGATGACAAAGGTTCCAGTTCACACTTCTGCTTTTCCCTATTTATTTGCTACTTTAGCATCTACGCCTAAAAACTTCTTGTCGATGCCTCAGGTTCCAGTTAAGGTGCTCGCACTAAACTCAGGTGATGGATGAAATGATATGGATAAAAACCCTGATCTTGAAAGTAACAACCCTTGTTTTTCGTAAACAGTGAGGACTTTGAGTTTAGCCTTGAAGAATTACCCTTGAAAAGTTTTTTGTGTCAAATAAATAGAACGCAATTTTTTGGTGATAGGTTTTGGAATAAGAAAATTTCCAGCGATTCACTTTTCCAAGTCGAACAGTTTTTAATTGTAGTGTAACTGTTCCAATATTTCTCAATATTCTCATTGCTATCCTTACTATTACCTTTTCAGATGAGGGCCCCGTCGACCTCAGTCTTGCCGCTGGCGTATCAACCACACAAAAGCCACCTTATTCGCCCGCGTCAACAGTCTATAATGCTCCCTGCCAGTGGGTTGAGAACAGCGAACCTGCGCCTTTGCCAACACCGCCACCATCAGAGAAATCGGTTCCCTCGACTCTGACACAAACCAAAGAGGAGCTCGCGCGACGAATTTGGGAAGAGACTCGGGAAATTGCGCGTGCCTTCCCCGATGTATTCACGCGTGAAGAGATAGCACGCAGCTTAGCGCGTTTGGGTTACGGTGATTTTCCATTGCCACCCGAGGATGAAGTGTGCGGTAGAGAGGCGACCGATATGCAGCAGCAGCGGCAAGCCCGGCATTACGACGGCATCACACCGCCACCGCTGCCAACGCTAACGCAACCTGCGACGCTACCGTTAGACGCGCCAGGCTTTATGGGGTGTGAGATAAAGCAGGAGATCGATTTGGATAATTACCAGCCTGTGGAAGGCTACAGAAACTACAATAACAATCTGCTCAAGAGTATTGCCGAATATGAAGATTGTGTGCAACCACAGACTTACAGCATGCAAACAACGCAGCCGAATCAACAGCAGCCGTACATCACACCCGTCAATGGATTACATGGCCAGCAGGATCCCCAAGCGGATAATTTCTACTATGAGTCTGAGCGTCGCGATTTTGAGCCACAAGATTTGAGCGTGAGAAACGAGTTGCCCGCGCGACGCGTACTCGGCGAGAATATCAACCTGCATAATGTCGCGCGCGCACTGCTTAGCATGCAAAATATGAGTAATAACAATAACAATGCAATGCACGCGCCGCCCAACATGCAGGAGGAGCGCCAGACAGCAGTCTCACCAAATACGAACACTTTGAAGATAAAGACCAACAATGATCTCTACTATCAGTGTCAGCAATGCAACAAATGCTACTCCACCTACGCCGGGCTGGTTAAGCACCAACAGACGCACGCATTCGAAAACACCGACTATAAAATTATACGGAGCGCTGGTAGCGCTGAAGCGCCGGGTGCGCTTGAGGCAGCTGGCGAATTTTCGAGCGATAAAGCCGCCGCGCTGATACACTCCTCCAGCGTCGCCTCCGCGCAATCCGCTCAAAAGCCTGTCGGTGTGCCGCGTTATCATTGCAAGGATTGCGGCAAGTCCTACTCCACATTCTCAGGCCTGAGTAAGCATCAGCAATTCCATTGCCCCGCCGCCGAAGGCAATCAAGTGAAAAAGGTTTTCAATTGCAAGAATTGCGACAAGACTTACGTATCGCTGGGCGCGCTCAAAATGCACATTCGTACACATACGCTGCCATGCAAATGCCCGATTTGTGGCAAGGCTTTTTCGCGCCCATGGCTACTGCAGGGCCACATACGCACACACACTGGCGAGAAGCCATTCAGCTGTCAGCACTGCAATCGCGCTTTCGCCGATCGTTCAAATTTGCGCGCGCACATGCAAACACATTCGGATGTGAAAAAGTATTCGTGTCCGTCGTGCACGAAGTCATTCTCGCGCATCTCGCTGCTGGGAAAGCATTTGCAGGGCGGCTGTCAACAATCACCAAATTCAGCATCGCCAACATCATCTACAGAGAATTTGAATTTGGTTGCGGCAGCGACGGCCACTACAACAACAGCAGCCACAGCGATCAGCGGGGAGGGTGGTTTCAGTCAACAGCAGCTGCAACAACATATGCAGCGATTGCAGCAAAGCGGTGCATACAATGATGAAAATGTGCCGGGAGATCGACAGCAGCCGTTGCTAAATGCAGCGCCGGCTTATTATTACGCAGACAGTTTGGGTAGTAGTGGTGGGGATGAAGAGGAATTGGAGGAAATGCATTACGGCAGAGCGGATGGGCCGACGCATACGCAGCAGCAGCAGCAGCTAATGGCAACGCATTTGGGGGAGTACTAAGTAATTTGAGTGTGTAGTGTGAGAGAGTAGCTGTGAAGCGAAGCAAATTTGTTTAGGTATTCAAAAGAGATACTCATAATTTATGTAGTTTTAGTTTTAATTTAGTGAAGCGAATGTTTTCGCAGCAAGTTAGGAACTCAGGAACTCGCATTTAGGTTCAGTGGGCATACCAAAAAAAAAAAAAAAGATGTAACGGTGCCAAAAATTAGGTAGGTATTTATTTATTTCATCAATTAATCTCTTATTTATTCAGCTCAATATGTATATTTTTATTTTTATATTTGTTAAAAAAGTACCAAACGAAAATTTATAAAAATTAAGATTGTGAAAATCACTGCTAAATGACAATTAGAATTTAATTTATTTATGATACTAATTTAAATTAATTTGTACAAAGCTTATTTTTATTTTTATTTATAATACAATAATTTATTTAAAAGTGAATCTAAATTATTCAAAACTATTTATTTAATTGATTTTATATTTATTTTAGCTTAAGACAACTAAAGTGCTCGCTGCAAAATAAGTACGACTTCAGTCAGTTGTCTAGTCAGTCATTTGTTTATTTAGTCAGATTTTAGATTGAAATGAGAAGAAATGGAACAAAAATCAATCAGTGAATTAATCAGTGTCATATTAGGTAAATCGTTAATTATTTAAGGAGCGGAATTGCAGATCAATTTAGGCAATCATTTTAACCCTTAAAACAAGAAGCACAGATACAGTTTATCCAAAAAATTGCAAATGAATTTAAAAAACGAGAATCAAGATTTCTAAGTGGAGCACTAACGAAAGTAAACAACATACAAAAAATTTGAAAAAAAAAAGTTGTCGTGCTCTGCGTTAAGAATTTTTTTTCGCTTACGTTTTAATGAGTTCGCTGTAAGAAATAAACAGGGATGTTTTTAAAAGTACTTACATATATAGATAATTTTTTTATCTTTATTCTACATTTATTTTCTACAGCGTACGACCCACTAGAATAAATTTGGAATGGAATTTTTTAATTTTAAACAAAGTTGCTAATGAAAAAAATTCTAAATAAGCAATCACGAAAACTTTACGAAAACTTTGTCAGTTTTTAGAGGGTTTCCTTTTATGTCTATCCGCTATGATATTTCATCGGTGAATTTTTGTATATCTGAATATTTTGGGTATTCACAAGGCTTTGCAGTGTGTCATGATGTAATAAAATTGTAAAATTTCAAAAAATTCAATGTTGTGCTTTCTGAGCGCCTTTTTCTCTGATATTCAACATTAACAGCAAAAATATATTTTAAGCTACTTTAAAATTGGTTGGTGTATGAAAACGATACGTTCCATTTTGTGAATCCTTTTTAAAGAGAAAAAGCGAAATGATGTTTTTTTTTTTTTGACTACGAAACCCAAAATAAACAGCAACTTATGGTTCCGTAAAGATACGTATAAGAAAAACAAAAAAAAAATCATATAACGGAATTTATTTCCAAGAATGCAAACTGCGTGCTTTTAGTGAACGAGTAAATATATTTGGAAACTAAACAAAATTAGTCAGTAATGAAACCAAAACATCGCCTTCACAATTTTTAAAACGGATTATTATTTATTATAGGTGTACATTTTGAGAAACCAAAGTAATAAATTAACCGTAATCAAATACTTTTTTTTAAACAACATGACTTGCAAATATACTAAGCTTTTAGTAAAAAAAAGGACTATTTAAATAAAAAACTTTTGGCGATAAAAAATGTGAGTTAAAAATTCTGGCTTTTAAAAATTCTCAAATATTAGCACTTCAAAATAATACATGTTTAGTTTTTCAAACCAAAGAAAACTATAAAACATCTAAAACGCAGACAATGAAACAAGAGCAGGTATAAAATAGCGGAAATGGAGATCTACGTAAGGAGAACGCCCTATTAATACATTGTTTATTTCTTTTCATGAAAGAGTAATCTATTTGTAAAGCTTAATATAAATACAGTTTTAGTCTCAACAGAATGTCAAATTTTGTACAAGCAACAAACAAAAAAAAAGTTCACTCAGAATGAACATAATATAAATTGTGTCTGTAAAACCTCAAGTTAAGTATTTCAAAAATAATTGATTTTAAATTGTACACATATACATTGACAATATTAAAATTAAATGTAAATTCAGTACCAAAAAAAAAAAAAACAAAACTACCAATGAAAATATTTTTTTAATTTCTTATTAGTAAAAATTAAAATTACCTAGAAATGCTAAGGGTCACTTTGAAAACGTCTCGAATATAATGTATTTATTTATTTTTGCCAAATAAGATCGCTATTGTTATGTTGTTTTTATATGTAGATAAGTAATTTATTTGTTAATATCCAATGCGTGCATGTATTTGTAATTAAAAATAAGTACACTTAGGTTCATACGTACCATCTAATTAAGAATAATTATTTATGCAAAAAAAAACTCATTGCTTAACATAACATTAAAAGAAAGAACAATAATCATTTTTTTTTAATTTTTTTAATTTGAATAAATGCCTTCAAATAATTATAAAAAAAATACTGTAAAAATTTCGCCTTAGCAAGACGCTGATTACATTTAGTAAATATTTATGTATTTTTATAAAAAAAAATTGAAATTAAATAAATAAAACAGAAAAAGTAAAATTTTCTTCATGCAATGTGGTTTTTGTGAAAAGCAGATATCGAGAGTTACTGAATAGGAAAATTAAAACGGATGCACAAAGGGGAAATAAAATACTATAAAAAATCCTTAATTTGTATAGCTAAAATTTGTAGTAAAATTGCATTCTTACATTTACCATCGAAAGGGTTGAGGGTTGTGTAGACTTTAAGTTTTAAAGTGCTACAATTAACTTCGACTCTAAAACAGAAAATATATTATGTAAAACGCAAGGAAAAAAGCAATTCTGACGTAGATAGCACAAGGCCAAACCGGTTTGGCTTCTACTTCCACTCAATTGGTACTAGTATAACGGCATAAGCGATTTTGGCCGTTTGCTCTTTCCAACGGAGAGGAAGCCTTCCTCTTCTTCTGCTACCATCAACTACATAGCAACGCTTAAAATACTTTCAGAGCTGAAGTATTTCTTCTGAACCATCTGCGATTATCGTCTTCGGAAAGAAGTAAATTTCCAAAAAAATTTCAGAGAATCTTTCTCCCGAACACTCTAAGAGCCGTCTCAGCCGAAGCGGACAGTGCCCATACTGCAGCGTCATACAAATAGCACGAGCATGATGAGAGACTTATAGAGTGTGGTTTAAGTTCGTCGAGAGAGGGCTTTACTGCGCAATTGCCTTCTCAACACAGTGCCGTTTGTTGGTAAGAGAGATTCCTCGTTGTATGCGGAACCTAAGACTCGAAAGCGCTGCCTGTTTATTTGATGACAGCAGGCACTTAGTGTTGCCCTCGTTTACCACCAGACCCATACGTTTCGCTTCTTTATCCAGTTTGGAAAAGGCAGACGTAACAGCGCGGTTGTTGAGGCCGATTATATCGATATCATCAGCAGAAGCTAGAAGTTGTCCGCTCTTATAAAAGATGGTGCCTGACCGGTTTAATTCTGCAGCTCGAATTAACGCTTCGAACATAATTTGGAAGAAGTCGCACAATAGGGAGTCACCCTGTCTGAAACCTCTTTTGGTATCAAACGGCTCGGAGAGGTGTTTCCTAATTCTAACGGAGCTGGCAATTTCACCTTGTTTTTTTCGAAAGCTGATTAAGAGTCGAGCCCGCCATAGCCGAGTGTGTAG
Organism: Anomoia purmunda; assembly: GCA_951828415.1. Classification (NCBI taxonomy): domain Eukaryota; kingdom Metazoa; phylum Arthropoda; class Insecta; order Diptera; family Tephritidae; genus Anomoia; species Anomoia purmunda. Next base: position 23,301 of record CATOUQ010000024.1, read on the forward strand.
TGTGTGTGCGCTTCATTCGGTAGGTCCCAGGTAGCAAGTAGCGTCCAAAAAATATAGAAAAAGTTTTTTGTAATAGCCGTCGCCCCTCGGCAAGCAACGGCAAACCTCCGAGTGAATTTCTGCCATGAAAAAAACTTCTCACAAAAACATTCGCCGTTCGGATTCGGCGTAAAACTGTAGGTCCCTCAATTTGTGTTAGAACATCAAGACGCACACCACAAGTTGTAGGAGAAGTTCGGCCATAATCGCTTAAGCGGTTATAGCGCCAATGAAGTAAGTAAGTAAGATTAAGAGTCGACAAAGATTTGGCTCTTTGCGCGAGCCTTTTCAGATATTTGGCATAAATAGCTGGCCGATAGGAGATTTTTTACCAATTGGCTTCAGTCTTTCACACAATACGAACATCAACGAGCCCGATAGATTGCTAAATGCTAAGGCTTACATTAAATATTTGGTATACAATACGATGAGATCCATTACCCAAAATTCAAAAACTGTATCACCATATTCAGTTTTGACTTAAAAGTTTCTCGTGAGTTAGAGCATATGTCCAAATTTTTACAAACTTGATTAGACTGCTTTATACAACGTGTAAGCGGTTCATTAAGACTAAAATTCGTCCTGCCATAAAGTAAATGGAACATATTGCTGTCTAAGGATACGAGGAGGACAATTAAAAAAATATTAGCTCCAGTAAGAAGTGGCAGTTGATAAGAATCGTCATTATGTCTCCTATAAACATTACTGAGGAAATTTTTCTTCGCTTTTATAATGCTGGCAATGCTAACAAAAAGCATCCACTTTTATATTTAGGCAAACTATAATACCAATGAACGGAATTAATGGCAAATCTTGTGAAACTTTTCTGAACTTTCTCAATTCTCAAAGAAGAACTTTTACTACATATAGAATGGATACCAGTTGATGCTGCAATACTCGAGCTTTGAGCTGACAAGAGAAAAACACAAATTCTTTAGCGTAAAAAGATATCGGAATTCCTTTGAATTTCTCACTACGAAGCCGAGCATAGACATAGACTTCGCAATCATAAAGTCTATACATATATTTCGAAAACGACATTTACGGGATACATATATGTAACTCCCAAATCATTTTTTTCATACATTTTTGAGAGGAGAGTAGTGCCCAACTTGTAATCGAAATCAATCGCAACTTTGCGTCTACTGAATGACATTTGCTGACATTGCCAGCATTAATAGGTAAAGAGTTAGCATTACAACAAGTTTCCAACCTTGTTCAATCCATGTCATTAATGTCGTCATTGGCAATTTCTCGATTTCACATTCACAATTTAAATGTGCTTTGGACATGAGTTACCAGATCGACCTCTTGTTCTAATCGGAAGAAGGGACACAAGCTGGCTATCAATAATTATGATATCCGAATTAAGGGGGTCGTCTGGGGTAAAGTGATCAAACCGAAAGTAAATTTTGAATCGACAATTGACCTCTTGTGTAATGTTAAGGTCTATTTATAGTACATTCATTTTGTACTCCAAGATTAGGCGCCCAATGACATGATAACTGTTGAAAAATTGTCTGATAAGATTTTTAAGACTTAGACTTTAATTACGAGTATTTGATATACCAAGAAAACAAAAAACAATTTGGAGTTTCGGAAAATGTGAAACGTAAAATTTGCTCACTTTTCTTCAAAATAATGGAGAGAACAATTTTTGTATTCTGTTTTCCTTGGTTCATCGGCATATTATGCATTCTTAAGTAAATCCGTTGAATAGTTTTTGAGTTATCATGTCCGTCGATTTGAAAAATGTAGCTTCTAGAAAAATGCTATTAAAGTTAATTGACGATCGATCTGCGGGTGTTACAGCAAATACGTGCGAGGAACGCAGGACTGTTTAAAAAACAAAGACCACCGAAATTCCGCGAGACTACTCAAGAAGCTCAATACTATCAATTAAGCGAATAAAAAGATCGATTTTTTTTATGATCCGGACTATCAATTTCCAGGTGTTCCCATGCCCCTTTATATGCTGGATTATCTAATTGCTTAGGCTGCCATTCCCCTTTGTACTCCGGGTTATCTACCATAGGGCGTTCCCATTCACCATTCATATCGTCATCCCAATCTTCTAGTTTAGAAGCGTCTGCATCGGAAATGGCTTTCATCATCCGGATCTGGAATCGTAGGCCTATCGTCCCAATTTTGAGGTTTCTTAGCATTTGGATCTTTTATCTGCTTTGAAGGTAGAAAGTTCCAATCATCCTCCAGATTGCCTGATTCAATTTCCTCGTTGTCAATTAAAATTTTATCGTGTTGTCAGGTTTAACGTTCAACTAAAAATGCATTGCACAAGGTCCAATTAACTCAAGAACTAAAGTCTCTTGACCATTCCAAACGTCGTCAATTGTCAGAATGTAGGCAAGAAATGGCAACAGTGGATGATCAATTTTCGAAGAAAATCATCTTCAGTGATGAGGCACATTTTCATCTCAGTGGGTTCGTCAATAAGCAGAATTGCCGCATTTGGGCGAATGATAATCCAAGAGTGATTGTCGAAAAACCAATGCACCCACAAAGAGTGACTGTTTGGTGCGGTTTATGAGCTGGCGGCATCATCGGGCCGTATTTTTTCCAAAATGAGGCCGGTCAGGCAGTTACTGTGAATGGTGTTCGCTATCGTGAGATGATAACAAACTTTTTATGGCTCGAATTGGAACATATGGATGTGAACGATATGTGGTTCCAACAGGATGGAGCCACCTACCACAAAGCCAACGAAACAATGGCTGTTTTGCGCGACAAATTCAATGGCCATGTTATCTCACGTGGTGGCGATGTCAATTGGCCACCAAGATCATGTGATTTGACAACGTTGGACTACTTTCTTTGGGGTTATTTGAAAGAAAAGGTGTACGTCGATAAGCCAGCAACAATTCAAGAGCTAAAGGATGAGATAATTCGGCACATTAATGGGATAGAACCTCATTTATGCCTCAGTGTTATCGAAAATTTGGACCATCGAATGGAGGTGTGCCGCCAAGGTCGCGGCGGACATTTTGGCGATATTTTGTTCCATACATAATTGAATCACACCATATTATCATAATAAAAAGAAATTGCAATAATTTCCAAAATAATTAGTGTGTTATTCAAACTCAACATCGGCCCTTAAAATTTAAACACCTTTTATCCAAGCGCCCTGCCAAGTATCATCACTAAAATTATTCTCAAAAAAGATATCAGCTTTTGCGATCCCAAGGGACAGCAAAAAGACCGGTAACATACTTTTCGCCCACGACAACATTTTGTTTCAGAATTAGCCAACTTTCTAAGTCAACAATATAGAAGCAATAAATGAAATAACTTTTTAAATGCCGGCTCTAAAATACATGCTTACTGTATTTTTATTTTTACGTTCCCACGACAGTCGGTTCTACGATACCGGAACGACCCGAACTAATTTCCGGCCGTCACTTTAGCAGCAATCCCCAAAATTTTATGGGGAATATTTTATGCTATTATAACAACAACAATCGATTTTTTTACCCATTACACCAGACGCCCCCTTAAATACTTTAAATACTCGCTAACGCTCTTCTATGTACAGAAAACGTTAAAACCAGAGACTTGTGAAATAATTGAACTCAAAGCCAATCTAACTCTAGCATATCTATTTTGTGTAAAAATAAAAACAAATAGCATTTGGTCAAAAAATGTACTAAGTCTATAAGGGGTCAGTTGTTGCCTCAATATTTTCCTAGGAGTAGGTACTGCCGCGAGAATACAGAAGTAATAATTTTTGCCTACATTGTTCTATTTTGTGCATACGAAAATTCAATTGCAAAAATATTGCGCTAAAGCCAATCAACACAATTCACTAACGCGACTATGTTGACTTTGTTTTTAATCGAAATTAATTGCAAGAATAATCATTATTATTATTTAGTATATCGCATTGTTGTACGAACGAGCATATCGCATAGCTGTTATTATTATTGTCGTTGGATTTATCGACGACTCGTGTGCCGGCGGCGGCAGACAATATGCCGAAACTTAAGTACGAAAACAAGTAATCGGTAATCAGAAAACCTGAAAGCAGTTACATATACACATACACTCACACCTATATGCATACATACATACATACATACATCCAACTATACACAAATGTATGTATGTGTACTTAGAAAAAATAGGCGGCTGTTGTATGCGACATTGTTTTGGCATTGGTGCAGCTGCAACATTTGCACGCCACATGCAATGTAGGGGCAAGCAGCAAGCAGCAAGCAGACAACCAAAACAATATTTAAACGCCGATAGTGGTGCAGTGGCGCGGCAACAACAAGCACCTCCAAATAATGGCCAGACATAATAGCAATAACAATAATAACAACACGGCAATAGTTACATATACCTGAGAAATAAGTAATAACCGAGCAATAGCAGCAGCGATTTTGCGATTTTTTTCTTTTTGGGTGACATGGTGAACGGGTGTGTGCGCGGGGTGGTAGGAGGTGGTAGAGGTGGTAGCGATTGCGCGCGGCAACATGTGCGCTGGAGTCTGGCGTCATGCATGTGGCAAGTTGTAATTGTGGCGCAAGTTGTGTGCGGCGGCGGCCGGCTAAAAGCGCTTATTGCGATGAATCATCGATTTCCTAGACTTTGCATAGCCAAAGCTAATGCAGAAGAAAAAAATTTAGGAAAACAAAAAAAACGCAGCAGCAGAAGTAAAGCAAACAAATAAATAGTATCTATGCGAAAATAGTCGGAAATTGTTCATTCTGCGCAGCCAACATATGTACATACATACCTATAAAAATAATAACGAATATTTGTTGCTGTTACATTGTTCGTTATTAGTGTTTTTCAGCTAAAATCTTTGGTGCTGGAGTGCGCATTAAGCCGCAGATGGCGGTGGTAGGTTCGATTTCTACGCAAGCAAACAATACAAAAATCAAAACAAAAATAAAAGTCTATGATGTTGTCTAGTTCATAACATCTCAGTGTTTTTTCGAAAAATTATTGCTGTAGAATCATCCGATCTAACTTTTCAATATCAATCATATACATATGTATATATATATTTAATATTTTGGTGTTAACATTCCTGCAGAAGATTATTAACTTAGCGAATACACTGGACATGAGAAATCTTTATTATTTAGCTGATGGCGCATAATATGTGCGGCTAATGTGGGCCTGTTTCACTATTGGAACTTTTCCCCTTAAGCGGAGAGGAAAAAAAGTGAAGCTTTGGAATTCGTGCATATTTTGGATAGGCTCGGCGGTGATTCCCGCCGGGCACGGAGTTCTCGAAGGGGCCCGTATTTTTCAAGAAATTGAGTGAATAGTTACATTAGAGTGCTTTTGAAAGTCGATTAATTCAAACATTTATTTGAATGTATATATTTATTTGAAAGTATAAATATTTGTGACTAAAAGTCTATATATATGAACTGATTAATACATTCTATTGATTTTCGAAATCGTATAAAAAAAAATTTGTTTCACCCAACATCAACTATAAAGCAAATTCAATGCAGATGTGATGAACTGACGAGTGCAAAAAAAACGTCGTATTTGACTTATGCTTTAAAAACAATGAAGTAGTAAGTAGAAAGATAGTTGATGAAATTGATGAAGTATTCGAAACTTTTATGTAGAAAGGGGACCCACCTTTTTACCCCTGCGCCCGGATTTCCTCTCAGCGGCCCTGATTTTGGGTAATTGTACTGGTGCTAAGTATAACTTCCCTATTTTACCAATAGATCCAGAACTCATTCTAAAATTTATAGGGTATTATTGTAATACATGGAGAAATATTTTGAAATCAAAAAGTAAAATAAAATGATCGAAATTTCCAAAAAGATTTTTTCAATTCTACCGCGCGCCATCCAGCGAATTAATTTTTTGTAAAAATATCCCTCAGCTCATCAACAGCATACCATTCGATTATCAGCGAAATCAAACCAAAAATACGGAATTTTTGAATAACACGACACTAGCGCCCCCTAGCGAATATCGTTTTCATGAAAGTGACACATCTTAAGAAATATTTTGAAATCAAAAAATAAAATAAAATGATCGAAATTTCCAAAAAAAATTGTTAGCAATTTTTACTCCTATAAAACTGCGTCACCAAAACATTTTCTACAAATTCTGGTTATAAAGTTTAAAATATTTTCTAAAAATTCTGGTTATAAAGTTTAAAATATGTTGAAAATTTTAAAATTTTATTAAATTTTTTTGTAAATTTTACAGCGATTATTCATACAGTTTTTATTATGTTATGTATTTTTCTATAAAACTTGTTGATATAATATGCAAAACTGTAACTGAACTCGACTCTAAAATGAGTAGCAGTTTTTTGACATAGTTTTCAATGAAATATCCGCGAGAAAAAGCTGTAACTATTTTACTTAATATTCAACTTTACCTCGGCTATGACTAAGGGCTATTATTTTTATTAGCACGAATCTTATTAGATTTGAACTAACTTCTGGAAATCTTACCATCAAAGCCACCAAATGGCTTTTTATAAATATAGGCTGCTCATCAGTTCCTCTGGTTTAAGAATGTCGACTAACTTTTGTAGTTCACTCCTTTACAATTTATGTGGAATACTTTTAAAAACAACCTCGATTACAATACCACGTTTAGTAGCCACCGCAAACTGTGCTCTTTTTCGGCAATTTCCCATCACTTCTTCGAGCAACTCGGTCGGTAGGACAGCTATTTCTACGCGAATATTTATCTTGAAATCATCAAGTGTCTTCGACTGACAGGCGCAAATTTTACCTACTTTTTAAATAACTCCACAAAAAGTAGTCTATGTGGGGTTAAATGGGGGGATCTTGTGGACCAGTCAATAGCGCCTCCCTTTCGATATTACACGTCTAGGAAATTTTTGTTGCAAACACCGCATTGCTTGGGTGTGTGGTATGGCGCCCCCTGTCGTGTTGAAACCAGAATTCAGTCAGACTTTTTCGTTTACACAAAATGCGCCAAAATCTACCGTTATCATCTAACATGTACTATTCATCTTCCTTGAAGAAAAGTTTCTCAATGATGGTTTCTGCGCACACGCCGGCCCAATCAGCTATTTTTTGATCATGTAATGGTATTTCATGAATCCCGAGAGGTTTTCTGTCCCCCAAATGTGGCAACTTTATTTATTAGCACCGCCAAAGCGGGCAAAATGTGCCTCGTCGGTCATAAAAACACAATTCTACGATTATTTTCAATGTACATATTCAGTGATTCGGCATTGCACTGGTTTGAAGATTCCAAAACGTGGCTAAGAAAGTAACAATTGGCAAAGTTGTTCAATATTTACATACCGGTAAACCAGATGGTGTACCCTGTATATATTTTCAATATTTTTTAGAAATATAGTAGACATATACAGTGTGCATACAGTGTATGTTTTTTTTTATTGTCATCTAAATCGGTAGCATTATTTTCCAATATGATCAGTATTGGACCAAAATATGTACATATTTTCTGAATAATTTTATAATAATAGCTTGGCACTTACACCAATATAATATTTACCGAACCCCTCCTACAAATTGTGGTGCGGGTCTTGTTGTTGTAACATAAATTAAGGGACCTACAGTTTTATGCCGACTCCAAATGGCAATTCATTTTTGCGAGATGTTTTTTCTTGGTAGAAATACAATCGGAGTTTTGCCAGAAAACTTTTTCTATAATTTTTGGTCTTATTTGCCCCGGTGCAGGATTCGAACCCGGGACACACCGATTGAAGCGCACACACATTACACACTCGACTTCGGCGGCCGCCATTTCTACTTTAGCTGCCTGAAAATGGGGTTTCTATTACTATGTCAGGTAAAAGCTATGAAAATAGCAACTAGTTTTATAAAAACCAGGCTTGTTTTCGGTCACTGTGAAAATTTTTTATACGAAAAGCGAAGTTTAATATTTTGGAAATTTTTTTTTCAGTACGTATTTTAATTTATACTATTCTTTATAATTAGCCATCATATAAAAAACAAAAGATTGCATGTAGAGTTTTATACCCAAAATGTGATCAAATTCTAAAGCATCACTTTTTTCCTTTTCGCTTGACGTTAAATGATTCTATTGCTAGTTATTACTAACACTGTACTTGATGTTTTAGCTTTTGAATTCTCCAAATCTAGTATAAACATATAAGACCTTGAAATAGTGTTTAAATGTTGATTAACTGTTTATTAATTTTTATTTTTTATTGGGTTTAAAGGACAATCTTTGTTAAAAAGGCATCTTAATTTAAATTCTTGGTATGTTGGGACTTTTTTATAGCTGTTGAAGAGTAAATAATTTCAAACAGAAAATTAACTTTATGAGAAAGTTAGTTTCATGCGGCTACCATAGCTTGGGGGTATATGGCATATTCCGGAGGTCCAAATTTCGACCACTCTTCCAAGATGTTAAAAGTGCTTTTTTCTTTCAATAAGTCGATTTTCTTACGCGACGTTTTTAGATAACTTACTATTCAATTGGGGTGCGTAATAATAAGCAGTCATGGCTCTACAGTGCTCGCTGTTGATGGTAACTTTCGAGCCGTTCTCATTTTTAAATTGGGTGGGCGTCCCTACCCACTAATTAGCAGGGACGCAGGCTTTTATAACTTTTGTAATACAAGAAGTTAGAAAAAAGTTAATTTTTTAGCACGAAATAAAAGCTCTTTTTTAATGAGAAATACCCTGCTTATCCAAGTAAAAAAAAATAATATAAAATGAAAGAAAACTGAAATATCTAAATGAGGAATATCTCCTATTGAAAATATTTCAAAAAAACGTGTTTTTCGAATACCATAGCTGTAATACTAGTATACCACTTACGTTTCAAAATTTATTTTTAATAATTTTCTATAAAAGTGTAACTCATTGTGTAACATAAAATAAAATAATAAATAAAAAGTTTCAAAATTTTTACGAAATTTACAAAAAAAAATTTCAAATTTCAAAAAAATTTCATTACATTTTAAAATTTTTAATAATAATTTCTAAAAACTTTTTGAGTATGCAGTTTCGTCATCCATCTAATTTCACTATAATAAAGGGTAAGTTTCAAGTGTCTGAAAATTTTTTTTGAATTTTGATTATTTTTTTGTTTGTTTTGCTGACAGTGTTGGGCATCTTGCTCCATACATCGCAAAAACAAAATTTACTTTTGTACCGTCTGTAAAAAAGAAATTATCAAAAATCAAACAGAAATTTTGGTTACTTGAAGCTTGTTGTTTATTTATTACAGTAAAATAAAATGGGCTACAAAACTGCATACTAAAACCGTTTTTAAAATTTCTTATTAAAAATTTGAAAATGTTTTACAAATCTTATGGAATTTTTTTTTAAATTTCGTAAAAAGTTTGAAATTTTTACTTGTATAGTTTATGTTTCTTTCGGTCTTAAAAAATATTCCGCCAAGTGTAGCAGTTTTTACTGGACTAAAAAAATTAAAGTCCGGATCGTTCAGCTATTATTGGACTTTTACCCAAAAAGTTGCAAAAATTAAAATAATCCAGAATTCTTATCCAGGAGGTCCTGGAATCAAAGGAACATTGATAACTTTCTTCTACAAAAATATTTTGCCCCGGAATTTCATTTTATCGAAAAAAATTAACTGTTTTTTTTTTTCGGTCCCTGCCAAATAGGGAGGTTTTCCGGATGGAACGATGCCTTGTTTACCTCTCGTGAATTTTTTTCACTCAGAATAAGATAATTTTTCTTAATTTCATACATGTCCATTGAAGCAAAATTGAGCCGAAAGCTATGGCTCCAACACATAGCAGACGTGAAGACGAAAGCGTTGGACTGCACCTTTTTTAAATATTAAAAGAATTTCCTTGAAATTTTTATTAACTTCAAACAGCACCTCAAAATATTGAGAACAACAGTGACTTTAGCCTCATGTCTAGTCTTGTTTTTATAACAAATTTAAACACATTTTAAAGTCAGTTAAAAAAGTTAAATTTTCCATTTGAAATCTACGAGTATAACCTAGAAGTGTGATATATTGAACGACAAATGCGACTAGACAAATCAGCGTGTGGTCAAAGGTTGGGTAAGATATACTGATTGCAAAGCGAGCACATTTGTATGAACATATAGTACATACAGCCTTACATACATATAGTATTTGATTTTTTTTTAAATGCATTACTGTAACGCCTGCCGCGGTAGTACTGCTGCTGTGACAAGTGTTGCATGGTTGACAAGCGGCAAAAAGTAGCCACAGTAAAATGCCACCAAAAGTCAGTTCGCCAATTTTTTTATTCACCTCTGTCCACAAGTGTATGCATGTGTTGAATGTTCCGCGCCTGCGTCGGATTTTTTTTTGTTGTATCGGATTTGGTGCTTGTCAATTACTGCATTTAATTAGTTTTCAAATTTATTGGCGCGCAGCCGAATGTGCCGAAATGGCACTTGGGTTACATAATATTTTTATTTTTACTTCACAACTACATACATACATATTTAAAATTGCTTGTAAACACTAAATGCTGCTTACATTTAAGACTTAATTTTTGTTTTAATATCTCAAATACTTTTTAATTAATTACACTTTTCATTTCCTTGCCTCTTAATTTTGTCCTTCATTTCATTAAAATTTCCATCTCATTATATTTACTCGCCTATTTTTGTTCACTTCACTTTTGTTTTCTGGGTTAATTGGCATTTATTGACAAGTTTTATTATTGGCGGCTCTTGGAAGTAACACGCCTTAAATTTGCTTTAAATTTAACCAATATGTGGCTTGAGCCTGCTAAGCAATATATAAAAAGTTTTTATTGCCTTTTTTTTTTTGGCAGCATTTGTTGGCGGCACATTTCTCATTAGTTGCAGTGAATTTTGTTTATTTTTTTGCGCCCGGCTTTGATTTCGATCGCATTTCACAAGTGCCCGTAGAAAATCTAAATTTTAAATATTGCATTTTTTTTTGTAAGTACTAAATAAATGCTGCAAACTTTTGTTGCAAATAAATCAACGTTTAAATTAGTAATGCCAAGGTGGCATTTATTTGTTGGTGTCTGGCTTTGTTTTATTCTTTTCTCTTGCAATTTGACTGGAAATAAATCGATTTTATTTCGCGCTTTGACGGTAGTAAATATTGTTTTGTTTTTGTATTTTTTTACAATTTGTATGAAAACTAAAACGAATTAAATTTAAATAAATGAGATTTCAAAGTGGATTAACCAAGTAGTTTGGCGGCAACCTTGGCCATTTGCACTGCCCTTATACTTGTATGGCAACAGCTAACTCGAAGCTTTAACGAAATTATTGAATCGATTTTGCTACAGTTAAAATCGAATAAAAAGAGTACACATAGTTTTAAACATATGTAATAGCTTGATTTG
>CATOUQ010000025.1:0-62500 GCA_951828415.1 Anomoia purmunda
TACCCATCTACCCACCTATCAAGTTTCAACGCAATCCAGCCATAAATAGAATTTTTTCGAATAGGTCGGTCCCTGGTCCACTTCCCGGAAGAAAAAGTGGTTCATATATTATACCAGTAGCCAGCTACCCAGCTATCAAGTTTCAACGCAATCCAGCCATATTTAGAATTTTTCGAATAGATCGGTCCCTGGTCCACTTCCCGGAAGAAAAAGTACTTCATATATTATATACCTGGCACCCATCTACCCACCTATCAAGTTTCAACGCAATCCAGCCATAAATATAATTTTTTCGAAATGTCGGTCCCTGGTCCACTTCCCGGAAGAAAAAGTACTTCATATATTATACCTGGTACCCATCTACCCACCTATTAAGTTTCAATGCAATCCAGCCATAAATAGAATTTTTTCGAATAGATCGGTCCCTGGTCCCACTTCCCGGAAGAAAAACTACTTTCTATGTGCCACCAGGCAGTCAGCTACCCACGTATCAAGTTTTAACGGAATCCAACCATAAATAGAATTTTTTCGAATAGATCGGTCCCTGGTCCACTTCCCGGAAAAAAAGGTACTTCATATATAATACCAGGCATCCAGCTACCCATGTGTCAAATTTTTTTCGCAATCCAACCATAAATATAATTTTTTCGAATAGGTCGGTCCCTGGTCCACTTCCCGGAAGAAAAAGTACTTCATATATTATACCTGGCACCCATCTACCCACCTATCAAGTTTCAACGCAATCCAGCCATAAATATAATTTTTTCGAATATGTCGGTCCCTGGTCCACTTCCCGGAAGAAAAAGTACTTCATATATTATACCAGGCAGCCAGCTACCCCATGTGCCAAATTTAAACGCAATCCAACCATAAATATAATTTTTTCGAATAGGTCGGTCCCTGGTCCACTTCCCGGAAGAAAAAGTACTTCATATATTATACCAGGCAGCCAGCTACCCATGTGCCAAATTTAAATGCAATCCAACCATAAATATAATTTTTTCGAATAGGTCGGTCCCTGGTCCACTTCCGGAAGAAAAGTACTTCATATATTATACCTGGCACCCAGCTACCCATGTGTCAAATTTAAACGCAATCCAACCATAAATATAATTTTTTCGAATAGGTCGGTCCCTGGTCCACTTCCCGGAAGAAAAAGTACTTCATATATATACCTGGCACCCATCTACCCACCTATTAAGTTTCAACGCAATCCAGCCATAAATAGAATTTTTTCGAATAGATCGGTCCCTGGTCCACTTCCCGGAAGAAAAAGTACTTCATATATTATACCAGGCAGCCAGCTACCCATGTGCCAAATTTAAATGCAATCCAACCATAAATATAATTTTTTCGAATAGGTCGGTCCCTGGTCCACTTCCCGGAAGAAAAAGTACTTCATATATTATACCTGGCACCCAGCTACCCATGTGTCAAATTTAAACGCAATCCAACCATAAATATAATTTTTTCGAATAGGTCGGTCCCTGGTCCACTTCCCGGAAGAAAAAGTACTTCATATATTATACCTGGTACCCATCTACCCACCTATTAAGTTTCAACGCAATCCAGCCATAAATTGATTTTTTTCGAATAGATCGGTCCCTGGTCCACTTCCCGGAAGAAAAAGTACTTCATATATTATACCTGGCACCCAGCTACCCATGTGTCAAATTTAAACGCAATCTAACCATAAATATAATTTTTTCGAATAGGTCGGTCCCTGGTCCACTTCCCGGAGGAAAAAGTACTTCATATATTATACCTGGCACCCATCTACCCACCTATTAAGTTTCAACGCAATCCAGCCATAAATAGAATTTTTTCGAATAGATCGGTCCCTGGTCCACTTCCCGGAAGAAAAACTACTTTCTATGTGCCACCAGGCAGTCAGCTACCCACGTATCAAGTTTTAACGGAATCCAACCATAAATAGAATTTTTTCGAATAGATCGGTCCCTGGTCCACTTCCCGGAAAAAAAGGTACTTCATATATTATACCAGGCAGCCAGCTACCCATGTGTCAAATATTTTTCGCAATCCAACCATAAATATAATTTTTTCGAATAGGTCGGTCCCTGGTCCACTTCCCGGAAGAAAAAGTACTTCATATATTATACCTGGCACCCATCTACCCACCTATCAAGTTTCAACGCAATCCAGCCATAAATATAATTTTTTCGAATATGTCGGTCCCTGGTCCACTTCCCGGAAGAAAAAGTACTTCATATATTATACCAGGCAGCCAGCTACCCATGTGCCAAATTTAAACGCAATCCAACCATAAATATAATTTTTTCGAATAAGTCGGTCCCTGGTCCACTTCCCGGAAGAAAAAGTACTTCATATATTATACCAGGCAGCCAGCTACCCATGTGCCAAATTTAAATGCAATCCAACCATAAATATAATTTTTTCGAATAGGTCGGTCCCCTGGTCCACTTCCCGGAAGAAAAAGTACTTCATATATTATACCTGGCACCCAGCTACCCATGTGTCAAATTTAAACGCAATCCAACCATAAATATAATTTTTTCGAATAGGTCGGTCCCTGGTCCACTTCCCGGAAGAAAAAGTACTTCATATATATACCTGGCACCCATCTACCCACCTATTAAGTTTCAACGCAATCCAGCCATAAATAGAATTTTTTCGAATAGATCGGTCCCTGGTCCACTTCCCGGAAGAAAAAGTACTTCATATATTATACCAGGCAGCCAGCTACCCATGTGTCAAATTTAAACGCAATCCAACCATAAATATAATTTTTTCGATTAGGTCGGTCCCTGGTCCACTTCCCGGAAGAAAAAGTACTTCATATATTATACCTGGCACCCATCTACCCACCTATCAAATTTAAACGCAATCCAACCATAAATATAATTTTTTCGATTAGGTCGGTCCCTGGTCCACTTCCCGGAAGAAAAAGTACTTCATATATTATACCTGGCACCCATCTACCCACCTATCAAGTTTCAACGCAATCCAGCCATAAATAGAATTTTTTCGAATAGGTCGGTCCCTGGTCCACTTCCCGGAAGAAAAAGTGGTTCATATATTATACCAGGTAGCCAGCTACCCAGCTATCAAGTTTCAACGCAATCCAGCCATAATTAGAATTTTTCGAATAGATCGGTCCCTGGTCCACTTCCCGGAAGAAAAAGTACTTCATATATTATACCTGGCACCCATCTACCCACCTATCAAGTTTCAACGCAATCCAGCCATAAATATAATTTTTTCGAATATGTCGGTCCCTGGTCCACTTCCCGGAAGAAAAAGTACTTCATATATTATACCTGGTACCCATCTACCCACCTATTAAGTTTCAATGCAATCCAGCCATAAATAGAATTTTTTCGAATAGATCGGTCCCTGGTCCACTTCCCGGAAGAAAAACTACTTTCTATGTGCCACCAGGCAGTCAGCTACCCACGTATCAAGTTTTAACGGAATCCAACCATAAATAGAATTTTTTCGAATAGATCGGTCCCTGGTCCACTTCCCGGAAAAAAAGGTACTTCATATATAATACCAGGCATCCAGCTACCCATGTGTCAAATTTTTTTCGCAATCCAACCATAAATATAATTTTTTCGAATAGGTCGGTCCCCTGGTCCACTTCCCGGAAGAAAAAGTACTTCATATATTATACCTGGCACCCATCTACCCACCTATCAAGTTTCAACGCAATCCAGCCATAAATATAATTTTTTCGAATATGTCGGTCCCTGGTCCACTTCCCGGAAGAAAAAGTACTTCATATATTATACCTGGTACCCATCTACCCACCTATTAAGTTTCAACGCAATCCAGCCATAAATTGATTTTTTTCGAATAGATCGGTCCCTGGTCCACTTCCCGGAAGAAAAAGTACTTCATATATTATACCTGGCACCCAGCTACTCATGTGTCAAATTTAAACGCAATCTAACCATAAATATAATTTTTTCGAATAGGTCGGTCCCTGGTCCACTTCCCGGAAGAAAAAGTACTTCATATATTATACCTGGCACCCATCTACCCACCTATTAAGTTTCAACGCAATCCAGCCATAAATAGAATTTTTTCGAATAGATCGGTCCCTGGTCCACTTCCCGGAAGAAAAAGTACTTCATATATTATACCAGGCAGCCAGCTACCCATGTGTCAAATTTAAACGCAATCCAACCATAAATATAATTTTTTCGATTAGGTCGGTCCCTGGTCCACTTCCCGGAAGAAAAAGTACTTCATATATTATACCTGGCACCCATCTACCCACCTATCAAATTTAAACGCAATCCAACCATAAATATAATTTTTTCGATTAGGTCGGTCCCTGGTCCACTTCCCGGAAGAAAAAGTACTTCATATATTATACCTGGCACCCATCTACCCACCTATCAAGTTTCAACGCAATCCAGCCATAAATAGAATTTTTTCGAATAGGTCGGTCCCTGGTCCACTTCCCGGAAGAAAAAGTGGTTCATATATTATACCAGGTAGCCAGCTACCCAGCTATCAAGTTTCAACGCAATCCAGCCATAATTAGAATTTTTCGAATAGATCGGTCCCTGGTCCACTTCCCGGAAGAAAAAGTACTTCATATATTATACCTGGCACCCATCTACCCACCTATCAAGTTTCAACGCAATCCAGCCATAAATATAATTTTTTCGAATATGTCGGTCCCTGGTCCACTTCCCGGAAGAAAAAGTACTTCATATATTATACCTGGTACCCATCTACCCACCTATTAAGTTTCAATGCAATCCTGCCATAAATAGAATTTTTTCGAATAGATCGGTCCCTGGTCCACTTCCCGGAAGAAAAACTACTTTCTATGTGCCACCAGGCAGTCAGCTACCCACGTATCAAGTTTTAACGGAATCCAACCATAAATAGAATTTTTTCGAATAGATCGGTCCCTGGTCCACTTCCCGGAAAAAAAGGTACTTCATATATAATACCAGGCATCCAGCTACCCATGTGTCAAATTTTTTTCGCAATCCAACCATAAATATAATTTTTTCGAATAGGTCGGTCCCTGGTCCACTTCCCGGAAGAAAAAGTACTTCATATATTATACCTGGCACCCATCTACCCACCTATCAAGTTTCAACGCAATCCAGCCATAAATATAATTTTTTCGAATATGTCGGTCCCTGGTCCACTTCCCGGAAGAAAAAGTACTTCATATATTATACCAGGCAGCCAGCTACCCATGTGCCAAATTTAAACGCAATCCAACCATAAATATAATTTTTTCGAATAGGTCGGTCCCTGGTCCACTTCCCGGAAGAAAAAGTACTTCATATATTATACCAGGCAGCCAGCTACCCATGTGCCAAATTTAAATGCAATCCAACCATAAATATAATTTTTTCGAATAGGTCGGTCCCTGGTCCACTTCCCGGAAGAAAAAGTACTTCATATATTATACCTGGCACCCAGCTACCCATGTGTCAAATTTAAACGCAATCCAACCATAAATATAATTTTTTCGAATAGGTCGGTCCCTGGTCCACTTCCCGGAAGAAAAAGTACTTCATATATATACCTGGCACCCATCTACCCACCTATTAAGTTTCAACGCAATCCAGCCATAAATAGAATTTTTTCGAATAGATCGGTCCCTGGTCCACTTCCCGGAAGAAAAAGTACTTCATATATTATACCAGGCAGCCAGCTACCCATGTGCCAAATTTAAATGCAATCCAACCATAAATATAATTTTTTCGAATAGGTCGGTCCCTGGTCCACTTCCCGGAAGAAAAAGTACTTCATATATTATACCTGGCACCCAGCTACCCATGTGTCAAATTTAAACGCAATCCAACCATAAATATAATTTTTTCGAATAGGTCGGTCCCTGGTCCACTTCCCGGAAGAAAAAGTACTTCATATATTATACCTGGTACCCATCTACCCACCTATTAAGTTTCAACGCAATCCAGCCATAAATTGATTTTTTTCGAATAGATCGGTCCCTGGTCCACTTCCCGGAAGAAAAAGTACTTCATATATTATACCTGGCACCCAGCTACCCATGTGTCAAATTTAAACGCAATCTAACCATAAATATAATTTTTTCGAATAGGTCGGTCCCTGGTCCACTTCCCGGAAGAAAAAGTACTTCATATATTATACCTGGCACCCATCTACCCACCTATTAAGTTTCAACGCAATCCAGCCATAAATAGAATTTTTTCGAATAGATCGGTCCCTGGTCCACTTCCCGGAAGAAAAACTACTTCATATATTATACCAGGCAGCCAGCTACCCATGTGTCAAATTTAAACGCAATCCAACCATAAATATAATTTTTTCGATTAGGTCGGTCCCTGGTCCACTTCCCGGAAGAAAAAGTACTTCATATATTATACCTGGCACCCATCTACCCACCTATCAAGTTTCAACGCAATCCAGCCATAAATATAATTTTTTCGAATATGTCGGTCCCTGGTCCACTTCCCGGAAGAAAAAGTACTTCATATATTATACCAGGCAGCCAGCTACCCATGTGCCAAATTTAAACGCAATCCAACCATAAATATAATTTTTTCGAATAGGTCGGTCCCTGGTCCACTTCCCGGAAGAAAAAGTACTTCATATATTACACCAGGCAGCCAGCTACCCATGTGCCAAATTTAAATGCAATCCAACCATAAATATAATTTTTTCGAATAGGTCGGTCCCTGGTCCACTTCCCGGAAGAAAAAGTACTTCATATATTATACCTGGCACCCAGCTACCCATGTGTCAAATTTAAACGCAATCCAACCATAAATATAATTTTTTCGAATAGGTCGGTCCCTGGTCCACTTCCCGGAAGAAAAAGTACTTCATATATATACCTGGCACCCATCTACCCACCTATTAAGTTTCAACGCAATCCAGCCATAAATATAATTTTTTCGAATAGATCGGTCCCTGGTCCACTTCCCGGAAGAAAAAGTACTTCATATATTATACCAGGCAGCCAGCTACCCATGTGCCAAATTTAAATGCAATCCAACCATAAATATAATTTTTTCGAATAGGTCGGTCCCTGGTCCACTTCCCGGAAGAAAAAGTACTTCATATATTATACCTGGCACCCAGCTACCCATGTGTCAAATTTAAACGCAATCCAACCATAAATATAATTTTTTCGAATAGGTCGGTTCCTGGTCCACTTCCCGGAAGAAAAAGTACTTCATATATTATAGCTGGCACCCATCTACCCACCTATTAAGTTTCAACGCAATCCAGCCATAAATTGATTTTTTTCGAATAGATCGGTCCCTGGTCCACTTCCCGGAAGAAAAAGTACTTCATATATTATACCTGGCACCCAGCTACCCATGTGTCAAATTTAAACGCAATCTAACCATAAATATAATTTTTTCGAATAGGTCGGTCCCTGGTCCACTTCCCGGAAGAAAAAGTACTTCATATATTATACCTGGCACCCATCTACCCACCTATCAAGTTTCAACGCAATCCAGCCATAAATATACTTCATATATTATACCAGGCAGCCAGCTACCCATGTGCCAAATTTAAATGCAATCCAACCATAAATATAATTTTTTCGAATAGGTCGGTCCCTGGTCCACTTCCCGGAAGAAAAAGTACTTCATATATTATACCTGGCACCCAGCTACCCATGTGCCAAATTTAAATGCAATCCAACCATAAATATAATTTTTTCGAATAGGTCGGTCCCTGGTCCACTTCCCGGAAGAAAAAGTACTTCATATATTATACCTGGCACCCAGCTACCCATGTGTCAAATTTAAACGCAATCCAACCATAAATATAATTTTTTCGAATAGGTCGGTCCCTGGTCCACTTCCCGGAAGAAAAAGTACTTCATATATTATAGCTGGCACCCATCTACCCACCTATTAAGTTTCAACGCAATCCAGCCATAAATTGATTTTTTTCGAATAGATCGGTCCCTGGTCCACTTCCCGGAAGAAAAAGTACTTCATATATTATACCTGGCACCCAGCTACCCATGTGTCAAATTTAAACGCAATCTAACCATAAATATAATTTTTTCGAATAGGTCGGTCCCTGGTCCACTTCCCGGAAGAAAAAGTACTTCATATATTATACCTGGCACCCATCTACCCACCTATCAAGTTTCAACGCAATCCAGCCATAAATAGAATTTTTTCGAATAGATCGGTCCCTGGTCCACTTCCCGGAAGAAAAAGTACTTCATATATTATACCTGGCACCCACCTACACATGTGTCAAATTTAAACGCAATCCAACCATAAATATAATTTTTTCGAATAGGTCGGTCCCTGGTCCACTTCCCGGAAGAAAAAGTACTTCATATATTATACCTGGCACCCATCTACCCACCTATTAAGTTTCAACGCAATCCAGCCATAAATAGAATTTTTTCGAATAGATCGGTCCCTGGTCCACTTCCCGGAAGAAAAAGTACTTCATATATTATACCAGGCAGCCAGCTACCCATGTGTCAAATTTAAACGCAATCCAACCATAAATATAATTTTTTCGATTAGGTCGGTCCCTGGTCCACTTCCCGGAAGAAAAAGTACTTCATATATTATACCTGGCACCCGTCTACCCACCTATCAAGTTTCAACGCAATCCAGCCATAAATAGAATTTTTTCGAATAGGTCGGTCCCTGGTCCACTTCCCGGAAGAAAAAGTGGTTCATATATTATACCAGGTAGCCAGCTACCCAGCTATCAAGTTTCAACGCAATCCAGCCATAATTAGAATTTTTCGAATAGATCGGTCCCTGGTCCACTTCCCGGAAGAAAAAGTACTTCATATATTATACCTGGCACCCATCTACCCACCTATCAAGTTTCAACGCAATCCAGCCATTAATAGAATTTTTTCGAATAGATCGGTCCCTGGTCCACTTCCCGGAAGAAAAACTACTTTCTATGTGCCACCAGGCAGTCAGCTACCCACGTATCAAGTTTTAACGGAATCCAACCATAAATAGAATTTTTTCGAATAGATCGGTCCCTGGTCCACTTCCCGGAAAAAAAGGTACTTCATATATAATACCAGGCATCCAGCTACCCATGTGTCAAATTTTTTTCGCAATCCAACCATAAATATAATTTTTTCGAATAGGTCGGTCCCTGGTCCACTTCCCGGAAGAAAAAGTACTTCATATATTATACCTGGCACCCATCTACCCACCTATCAAGTTTCAACGCAATCCAGCCATAAATATAATTTTTTCGAATATGTCGGTCCCTGGTCCACTTCCCGGAAGAAAAAGTACTTCATATATTATACCAGGCAGCCAGCTACCCATGTGCCAAATTTAAATGCAATCCAACCATAAATATAATTTTTTCGAATAGGTCGGTCCCTGGTCCACTTCCCGGAAGAAAAAGTACTTCATATATTATACCAGGCAGCCAGCTACCCATGTGCCAAATTTAAATGCAATCCAACCATAAATATAATTTTTTCGAATAGGTCGGTCCCTGGTCCACTTCCCGGAAGAAAAAGTACTTCATATATTATACCTGGCACCCAGCTACCCATGTGTCAAATTTAAACGCAATCCAACCATAAATATAATTTTTTCGAATAGGTCGGTCCCTGGTCAACTTCCCGGAAGAAAAAGTACTTCATATATATACCTGGCACCCATCTACCCACCTATTAAGTTTCAACGCAATCCAGCCATAAATAGAATTTTTTCGAATAGATCGGTCCCTGGTCCACTTCCCGGAAGAAAAAGTACTTCATATATTATACCAGGCAGCCAGCTACCCATGTGCCAAATTTAAATGCAATCCAACCATAAATATAATTTTTTCGAATAGGTCGGTCCCTGGTCCACTTCCCGGAAGAAAAAGTACTTCATATATTATACCTGGCACCCAGCTACCCATGTGTCAAATTTAAACGCAATCCAACCATAAATATAATTTTTTCGAATAGGTCGGTCCCTGGTCCACTTCCCGGAAGAAAAAGTACTTCATATATTATACCTGGCACCCATCTACCCACCTATTAAGTTTCAACGCAATCCAGCCATAAATTGAATTTTTTCGAATAGATCGGTCCCTGGTCCACTTCCCGGAAGAAAAAGTACTTCATATATTATACCAGGCAGCCAGCTACCCATGTGCCAAATTTAAATGCAATCCAACCATAAATATAATTTTTTCGAATAGGTTGGTCCCTGGTCCACTTCCCGGAAGAAAAAGTACTTCATATATTATACCTGGCACCCAGCTACCCATGTGTCAAATTTAAACGCAATCCAACCATAAATATAATTTTTTCGAATAGGTCGGTCCCTGGTCCACTTCCCGGAAGAAAAAGTACTTCATATATATACCTGGCACCCATCTACCCACCTATTAAGTTTCAACGCAATCCAGCCATAAATAGAATTTTTTCGAATAGATCGGTCCCTGGTCCACTTCCCGGAAGAAAAAGTACTTCATATATTATACCAGGCAGCCAGCTACCCATGTGTCAAATTTAAACGCAATCCAACCATAAATATAATTTTTTCGAATAGGTCGGTCCCTGGTCCACTTCCCGGAAGAAAAAGTACTTCATATATTATACCTGGCACCCATCTACCCAGCTATCAAGTTTCAACGCAATCCAGCCATAATTAGAATTTTTCGAATAGATCGGTCCCTGGTCCACTTCCCGGAAGAAAAAGTACTTCATATATTATACCTGGCACCCATCTACCCACCTATCAAGTTTCAACGCAATCCAACCATAAATATAATTTTTTCGAATATGTCGGTCCCTGGTCCACTTCCCGGAAGAAAAAGTACTTCATATATTATACCTGGTACCCATCTACCCACCTATTAAGTTTCAATGCAATCCAGCCATAAATAGAATTTTTTCGAATAGATCGGTCCCTGGTCCACTTCCCGGAAGAAAAACTACTTTCTATGTGCCACCAGGCAGTCAGCTACCCACGTATCAAGTTTTAAGGGAATCCAACCATAAATAGGATTTTTTCGAATAGATCGGTCCCTGGTCCACTTCCCGGAAAAAAAGGTACTCCATATATTATACCAGGCAGCCAGCTACCCATGTGTCAAATTTTTTTCGCAATCCAACCATAAGTATAATTTTTTCGAATAGGTCGGTCCCTGGTCCACTTCCCGAAAGAAAAAGTACTTCATATATTATACCTGGCACCCATCTACCCACCTATTAAGTTTCAACGCAATCCAGCCATAAATAGAATTTTTTCGAATAGATCGGTTTCTGTCCACTTCCCGGAAGAAAAAGTACTTTATTTATTGATCCAGGCAGCCAGCTACCCACCTATCAAGTTGCAACGCAATCCAACCATAAATATAATTTTTTCGAATAGGTCGGTTCCTGGTCCACTTCCCGAAAGCTAAAGTACTTTCTATGTGCCACCAGGCAGTCAGCTACCCACGTATCAAGTTTCAACGGAATCCAACCATAAATATAATTTTTTCGAATAGATCGGCCCCTGGGCCACTTCCCGGAAGAAAAGGTACTTCATATATTATACCAGGCAGCCAGCTACCCATGTGTCAAATTTAAACGCAATCCAACCATAAATATAATTTTTTCGAATAGGTCGGTCCCTGGTCCACTTCCCGGAAGAAAAAGTACTTCATATATTATACCTGGCACCCATCTACCCAGCTATCAAGTTTCAACGCAATCCAGCCATAATTAGAATTTTTCGAATAGATCGGTCCCTGGTCCACTTCCCGGAAGAAAAAGTACTTTCTATGTGCCACCAGGCAGTCAGCTACCCACGTATCAAGTTTCAACGGAATCCAACCATAAATATAATTTTTTCGAATATGTCGGTCCCTGGTCCACTTCCCGGAAGAAAAAGTACTTCATATATTATACCTGGTACCCATCTACCCACCTATTAAGTTTCAATGCAATCCAGCCATAAATAGAATTTTTTCGAATAGATCGGTCCCTGGTCCACTTCCCGGAAGAAAAAGTACTTCATATATTATACCTGGCACCCAGCTACCCATGTGTCAAATTTAAACGCAATCCAACCATAAATATAATTTTTTCGAATATGTCGGTCCCTGGTCCACTTCCCGGAAGAAAAAGTACTTCATATATTATACCAGGCAGCCAGCTACCCATGTGTCAAATTTAAACGCAATCCAACCATAAATATAATTTTTTCGAATAGGTCGGTCCCTGGTCCACTTCCCGGAAGAAAAAGTACTTCATATATATACCTGGCACCCATCTACCCACCTATTAAGTTTCAACGCAATCCAGCCATAAATAGAATTTTTTCGAATAGATCGGTCCCTGGTCCACTTCCTGGAAGAAAAAGTACTTCATATATTATACCAGGCAGCCAGCTACCCATGTGCCAAATTTAAATGCAATCCAACCATAAATATAATTTTTTCGAATAGGTCGGTCCCTGGCCCACTTCCCGGAAGAAAAAGTACTTCATATATTATACCTGGCACCCAGCTACCCATGTGTCAAATTTAAACGCAATCCAACCATAAATAGAATTTTTTCGAATAGGTCGGTCCCTGGTCCACTTCCTGAAAGAAAAAGTACTTCATATATTAACCAGGCACCCAGCTACTCACCTATCAAGTTTCAACGCAATCCAGCCATAAATATAATTTTTTCGAATAGGTCGGTCCCTGGTCCACTTCCCGAAAGAAAAAGTACTTCATATTATTATACCAGGCAGCCAGCTACCCATGTGTCAAATTTAAACGCAATCCAACCATAAATATAATTTTTTCGAATAGGTCGGTCCCTGGTCCACTTCCCGGAAGAAAAAGTACTTCATATATTATACCTGGCACCCATCTACCCACCTATCAAGTTTCAACGCAATCCAGCCATAAATAGAATTTTTTCGAATAGGTCGGTCCCTGGTCCACTTCCCGGAAGAAAAAGTGGTTCATATATTAGACCAGGCAGCCAGCTACCCAGCTATCAAGTTTCAACGCAATCCAGCCATAAATATAATATTTTCGAATATGTCGGTCCCTGGTCCACTTCCCGGAAGAAAAAGTACTTCATATATTATACCAGGCAGCCAGCTACCCATGTGCCAAATTTAAATGCAATCCAACCATAAATATAATTTTTTCGAATAGGTCGGTCCCTGGTCCACTTCCCGGAAGAAAAAGTACTTCATATATTATACCAGGCAGCCAGCTACCCATGTGCCAAATTTAAATGCAATCCAACCATAAATATAATTTTTTCGAATAGGTCGGTCCCTGGTCCACTTCCCGGAAGAAAAAGTACTTCATATATTATACCTGGCACCCAGCTACCCATGTGTCAAATTTAAACGCAATCCAACCATAAATATAATTTTTTCGAATAGGTCGGTCCCTGGTCCACTTCCCGGAAGAAAAAGTACTTCATATATTATACCTGGCACCCATCTACCCACCTATCAAGTTTCAACGCAATCCAGCCATAAATAGAATTTTTTCGAATAGATCGGTCCCTGGTCCACTTCCCGGAAGAAAAAGTACTTTATATATTATACCTGGCACCCAGCTACCCATGTGTCAAATTTAAACGCAATCCAACCATAAATATAATTTTTTCGAATAGGTCGGTCCCTGGTCCACTTCCCGGAAGAAAAAGTACTTCATATATTATACCTGGCACCCATCTACCCACCTATTAAGTTTCAACGCAATCCAGCCATAAATAGAATTTTTTCGAATAGATCGGTCCCTGGTCCACTTCCCGGAAGAAAAACTACTTTCTATGTGCCACCAGGCAGTCAGCTACCCACGTATCAAGTTTCAACGGAATCCAACCATAAATAGAATTTTTTCGAATAGATCGGTCCCTGGGCCACTTCCCGGAAGAAAAGGTACTTCATATATTATACCAGGCAGCCAGCTACCCATGTGTCAAATTTAAACGCAATCCAACCATAAATATAATTTTTTCGAATAGGTCGGTCCCTGGTCCACTTCCCGGAAGAAAAAGTACTTCATATATTATACCTGGCACCCATCTACCCACCTATTAAGTTTCAACGCAATCCAGCCATAAATAGAATTTTTTCGAATAGATCGGTCCCTGGTCCACTTCCCGGAAGAAAAACTACTTTCTATGTGCCACCAGGCAGTCAGCTACCCACGTATCAAGTTTCAACGGAATCCAACCATAAATATACTTCATATATTATACCAGGCAGCCAGCTGCCCATGTGCCAAATTTAAATGCAATTCAACCATAAATAGAATTTTTTCGAATAGGTCGGTCCCTGGCCCACTTCCCGGAAGAAAAAGTACTTCATATATATACCTGGCACCCAGCTACCCATGTGTCAAATTTAAACGCAATCCAACCATAAATATAATTTTTTCGAATAGGTCGGTCCCTGGTCCACTTCCTGAAAGAAAAACTACTTCATATATTAACCAGGCACCCAGCTACTCACCTATCAAGTTTCAACGCAATCCAGCCATAAATATAATTTTTTCGAATAGGTCGGTCCCTGGTCCACTTCCCGAAAGAAAATGTACTTCATATATTATACCTGGCACCCATCTACCCACCTATTAAGTTTCAACGCAATCCAGCCATAAATAGAATTTTTTCGAATAGATCGGTTTCTGTCCACTTCCCGGAAGAAAAAGTACTTTATTTATTGATCCAGGCAGCCAGCTACCCACCTATCAAGTTGCAACGCAATCCAACCATAAATATAATTTTTTCGAATAGGTCGGTTCCTGGTCCACTTCCCGAAAGCAAAAGTACTTTCTATGTGCCACCAGGCAGTCAGCTACCCACGTATCAAGTTTCAACGGAATCCAACCATAAATATAATTTTTTCGAATAGATCGGCCCCTGGGCCACTTCCCGGAAGAAAAGGTACTTCATATATTATACCAGGCAGCCAGCTACCCATGTGTCAAATTTAAACGCAATCCAACCATAAATATAATTTTTTCGAATAGGTCGGTCCCTGGTCCACTTCCCGGAAGAAAAAGTACTTCATATATTATACCTGGCACCCATCTACCCACCTATCAAGTTTCAACGCAATCCAGCCATAAATATACTTCATATATTATACCAGGCAGCCAGCTGCCCATGTGCCAAATTTAAATGCAATTCAACCATAAATATAATTTTTTCGAATAGGTCGGTCCCTGGTCCACTTCCCGGAAGAAAAAGTACTTCATATATTATACCTGGCACCCAGCTACCCATGTGTCAAATTTAAACGCAATCCAACCATAAATATAATTTTTTCGAATAGGTCGGTCCATGGTCCACTTCCCGGAAGAAAAAGTACTTCATATATTATACCTGGCACCCATCTACCCACCTATCAAGTTTCAACGCAATCCAGCCATAAATAGAATTTTTTCGAATAGATCGGTCCCTGGTCCACTTCCCGGAAGAAAAAGTACTTTATATATTATACCTGGCACCCAGCTACCCATGTGTCAAATTTAAACGCAATCCAACCATAAATATAATTTTTTCGAATAGGTCGGTCCCTGGTCCACTTCCCGGAAGAAAAAGTACTTCATATATTATACCTGGCACCCAGCTACCCATGTGTCAAATTTAAACGTAATCCAACCATAAATATAATTTTTTCGAATAGGTCGGTCCCTGGTCCACTTCCCGGAAGAAAAAGTACTTCATATATTATACCTGGCACCCATCTACCCACCTATCAAGTTTCAACGCAATCCAGCCATAAATAGAATTTTTTCGAATAGATCGGTCCCTGGTCCACTTCCCGGAAGAAAAAGTACTTTATATATTATACCTGGCACCCAGCTACCCATGTGTCAAATTTAAACGCAATCCAACCATAAATATAATTTTTTCGAATAGGTCGGTCCCTGGTCCACTTCCCGGAAGAAAAAGTACTTCATATATTATACCTGGCACCCATCTACCCACCTATTAAGTTTCAACGCAATCCAGCCATAAATAGAATTTTTTCGAATAGATCGGTCCCTGGTCCACTTCCCGGAAGAAAAACTACTTTCTATGTGCCACCAGGCAGTCAGCTACCCACGTATCAAGTTTCAACGGAATCCAACCATAAATAGAATTTTTTCGAATAGATCGGTCCCTGGGCCACTTCCCGGAAGAAAAGGTACTTCATATATTATACCAGGCAGCCAGCTACCCATGTGTCAAATTTAAACGCAATCCAACCATAAATATAATTTTTTCGAATAGGTCGGTCCCTGGTCCACTTCCCGGAAGAAAAAGTACTTCATATATTATACCTGGCACCCAGCTACCCATGTGTCAAATTTAAACGCAATCCAACGATAAATATAATTTTTTCGAATAGGTCGGTCCCTGGTCCACTTCCCGGAAGAAAAAGTACTTCATATATTATACCTGGCACCCATCTACCCATGTGCCAAATTTAAATGCAATCCAACCATAAATATAATTTTTTCGAATAGGTCGGTCCCTGGCCCACTTCCCGGAAGAAAAAGTACTTCATATATATACCTGGCACCCAGCTACCCATGTGTCAAATTTAAACGCAATCCAACCATAAATATAATTTTTTCGAATAGGTCGGTCCCTGGTCCACTTCCTGAAAGAAAAACTACTTCATATATTAACCAGGCACCCAGCTACTCACCTATCAAGTTTCAACGCAATCCAGCCATAAATATAATTTTTTCGAATAGGTCGGTCCCTGGTCCACTTCCCGAAAGAAAAAGTACTTCATATATTATACCTGGCACCCATCTACCCACCTATTAAGTTTCAACGCAATCCAGCCATAAATAGAATTTTTTCGAATAGATCGGTTTCTGTCCACTTCCCGGAAGAAAAAGTACTTTATTTATTGATCCAGGCAGCCAGCTACCCACCTATCAAGTTGCAACGCAATCCAACCATAAATATAATTTTTTCGAATAGGTCGGTTCCTGGTCCACTTCCCGAAAGCAAAAGTACTTTCTATGTGCCACCAGGCAGTCAGCTACCCACGTATCAAGTTTCAACGGAATCCAACCATAAATATAATTTTTTCGAATAGATCGGCCCCTGGGCCACTTCCCGGAAGAAAAGGTACTTCATATATTATACCAGGCAGCCAGCTACCCATGTGTCAAATTTAAACGCAATCCAACCATAAATATAATTTTTTCGAATAGGTCGGTCCCTGGTCCACTTCCCGGAAGAAAAAGTACTTCATATATTATACCTGGCACCCATCTACCCACCTATCAAGTTTCAACGCAATCCAGCCATAAATATACTTCATATATTATACCAGGCAGCCAGCTGCCCATGTGCCAAATATAAATGCAATTCAACCATAAATATAATTTTTTCGAATAGGTCGGTCCCTGGTCCACTTCCCGGAAGAAAAAGTACTTCATATATTATACCTGGCACCCAGCTACCCATGTGTCAAATTTAAACGCAATCCAACCATAAATATAATTTTTTCGAATAGGTCGGTCCCTGGTCCACTTCCCGGAAGAAAAAGTACTTCATATATTATACCTGGCACCCATCTACCCACCTATTAAGTTTCAACGCAATCCAGCCATAAATAGAATTTTTTCGAATAGATCGGTCCCTGGTCCACTTCCCGGAAGAAAAAGTACTTCATATATTATACCAGGCAGCCAGCTACCCATGTGTCAAATTTAAACGCAATCCAACCATAAATATAATTTTTTCGATTAGGTCGGTCCCTGGTCCACTTCCCGGAAGAAAAAGTACTTCATATATTATACCTGGCACCCATCTACCCACCTATCAAGTTTCAACGCAATCCAGCCATAAATAGAATTTTTTCGAATAGGTCGGTCCCTGGTCCACTTCCCGGAAGAAAAAGTACTTTATTTATTGATCCAGGCAGCCAGCTACCCAGCTATCAAGTTTCAACGCAATCCAGCCATAATTAGAATTTTTCGAATAGATCGGTCCCTGGTCCACTTCCCGAAAGAAAAAGTACTTCATATATTATACCTGGCACCCATCTACCCACCTATTAAGTTTCAACGCAATCCAGCCATAAATAGAATTTTTTCGAATAGATCGGTTTCTGTCCACTTCCCGGAAGAAAAAGTACTTTATTTATTGATCCAGGCAGCCAGCTACCCACCTATCAAGTTGCAACGCAATCCAACCATAAATATAATTTTTTCGAATAGGTCGGTTCCTGGTCCACTTCCCGAAAGCAAAAGTACTTTCTATGTGCCACCAGGCAGTCAGCTACCCACGTATCAAGTTTCAACGGAATCCAACCATAAATATAATTTTTTCGAATAGATCGGCCCCTGGGCCACTTCCCGGAAGAAAAGGTACTTCATATATTATACCAGGCAGCCAGCTACCCATGTGTCAAATTTAAACGCAATCCAACCATAAATATAATTTTTTCGAATAGGTCGGTCCCTGGTCCACTTCCCGGAAGAAAAAGTACTTCATATATTATACCTGGCACCCATCTACCCACCTATCAAGTTTCAACGCAATCCAGCCATAAATATACTTCATATATTATACCAGGCAGCCAGCTGCCCATGTGCCAAATTTAAATGCAATTCAACCATAAATATAATTTTTTCGAATAGGTCGGTCCCTGGTCCACTTCCCGGAAGAAAAAGTACTTCATATATTATACCTGGCACCCAGCTACCCATGTGTCAAATTTAAACGCAATCCAACCATAAATATAATTTTTTCGAATAGGTCGGTCCCTGGTCCACTTCCCGGAAGAAAAAGTACTTCATATATTATACCTGGCACCCATCTACCCACCTATCAAGTTTCAACGCAATCCAGCCATAAATAGAATTTTTTCGAATAGATCGGTCCCTGGTCCACTTCCCGGAAGAAAAAGTACTTTATATATTATACCTGGCACCCAGCTACCCATGTGTCAAATTTAAACGCAATCCAACCATAAATATAATTTTTTCGAATAGGTCGGTCCCTGGTCCACTTCCCGGAAGAAAAAGTACTTCATATATTATACCTGGCACCCAGCTACCCATGTGTCAAATTTAAACGCAATCCAACCATAAATATAATTTTTTCGAATAGGTCGGTCCCTGGTCCACTTCCCGGAAGAAAAAGTACTTCATATATTATACCTGGCACCCATCTACCCACCTATCAAGTTTCAACGCAATCCAGCCATAAATAGAATTTTTTCGAATAGATCGGTCCCTGGTCCACTTCCCGGAAGAAAAAGTACTTTATATATTATACCTGGCACCCAGCTACCCATGTGTCAAATTTAAACGCAATCCAACCATAAATATAATTTTTTCGAATAGGTCGGTCCCTGGTCCACTTCCCGGAAGAAAAAGTACTTCATATATTATACCTGGCACCCATCTACCCACCTATTAAGTTTCAACGCAATCCAGCCATAAATAGAATTTTTTCGAATAGATCGGTCCCTGGTCCACTTCCCGGAAGAAAAACTACTTTCTATGTGCCACCAGGCAGTCAGCTACCCACGTATCAAGTTTCAACGGAATCCAACCATAAATAGAATTTTTTCGAATAGATCGGTCCCTGGGCCACTTCCCGGAAGAAAAGGTACTTCATATATTATACCAGGCAGCCAGCTACCCATGTGTCAAATTTAAACGCAATCCAACCATAAATATAATTTTTTCGAATAGGTCGGTCCCTGGTCCACTTCCCGGAAGAAAAAGTACTTCATATATTATACCTGGCACCCAGCTACCCATGTGTCAAATTTAAACGCAATCCAACGATAAATATAATTTTTTCGAATAGGTCGGTCCCTGGTCCACTTCCCGGAAGAAAAAGTACTTCATATATTATACCTGGCACCCATCTACCCATGTGCCAAATTTAAATGCAATCCAACCATAAATATAATTTTTTCGAATAGGTCGGTCCCTGGCCCACTTCCCGGAAGAAAAAGTACTTCATATATATACCTGGCACCCAGCTACCCATGTGTCAAATTTAAACGCAATCCAACCATAAATATAATTTTTTCGAATAGGTCGGTCCCTGGTCCACTTCCTGAAAGAAAAACTACTTCATATATTAACCAGGCACCCAGCTACTCACCTATCAAGTTTCAACGCAATCCAGCCATAAATATAATTTTTTCGAATAGGTCGGTCCCTGGTCCACTTCCCGAAAGAAAAAGTACTTCATATATTATACCTGGCACCCATCTACCCACCTATTAAGTTTCAACGCAATCCAGCCATAAATAGAATTTTTTCGAATAGATCGGTTTCTGTCCACTTCCCGGAAGAAAAAGTACTTTATTTATTGATCCAGGCAGCCAGCTACCCACCTATCAAGTTGCAACGCAATCCAACCATAAATATAATTTTTTCGAATAGGTCGGTTCCTGGTCCACTTCCCGAAAGCAAAAGTACTTTCTATGTGCCACCAGGCAGTCAGCTACCCACGTATCAAGTTTCAACGGAATCCAACCATAAATATAATTTTTTCGAATAGATCGGCCCCTGGGCCACTTCCCGGAAGAAAAGGTACTTCATATATTATACCAGGCAGCCAGCTACCCATGTGTCAAATTTAAACGCAATCCAACCATAAATATAATTTTTTCGAATAGGTCGGTCCCTGGTCCACTTCCCGGAAGAAAAAGTACTTCATATATTATACCTGGCACCCATCTACCCACCTATCAAGTTTCAACGCAATCCAGCCATAAATATACTTCATATATTATACCAGGCAGCCAGCTGCCCATGTGCCAAATTTAAATGCAATTCAACCATAAATATAATTTTTTCGAATAGGTCGGTCCCTGGTCCACTTCCCGGAAGAAAAAGTACTTCATATATTATACCTGGCACCCAGCTACCCATGTGTCAAATTTAAACGCAATCCAACCATAAATATAATTTTTTCGAATAGGTCGGTCCCTGGTCCACTTCCCGGAAGAAAAAGTACTTCATATATTATACCTGGCACCCATCTACCCACCTATTAAGTTTCAACGCAATCCAGCCATAAATAGAATTTTTTCGAATAGATCGGTCCCTGGTCCACTTCCCGGAAGAAAAAGTACTTCATATATTATACCAGGCAGCCAGCTACCCATGTGTCAAATTTAAACGCAATCCAACCATAAATATAATTTTTTCGATTAGGTCGGTCCCTGGTCCACTTCCCGGAAGAAAAAGTACTTCATATATTATACCTGGCACCCATCTACCCACCTATCAAGTTTCAACGCAATCCAGCCATAAATAGAATTTTTTCGAATAGGTCGGTCCCTGGTCCACTTCCCGGAAGAAAAAGTACTTTATTTATTGATCCAGGCAGCCAGCTACCCAGCTATCAAGTTTCAACGCAATCCAGCCATAATTAGAATTTTTCGAATAGATCGGTCCCTGGTCCACTTCCCGGAAGAAAAAGTACTTCATATATTATACCTGGCACCCATCTACCCACCTATCAAGTTTCAACGCAATCCAGCCATAAATAGAATTTTTTCGAATAGATCGGTCCCTGGTCCACTTCCCGGAAGAAAAACTACTTTCTATGTGCCACCAGGCAGTCAGCTACCCACGTATCAAGTTTTAACGGAATCCAACCATAAATAGAATTTTTTCGAATAGATCGGTCCCTGGTCCACTT
This sequence comes from Anomoia purmunda, assembly GCA_951828415.1. NCBI lineage: Eukaryota > Metazoa > Arthropoda > Insecta > Diptera > Tephritidae > Anomoia > Anomoia purmunda. The sequence continues at coordinate 21,602 of CATOUQ010000025.1, forward strand.
CCCGGAAAAAAAGGTACTTCATATATTATACCAGGCAGCCAGCTACCCATGTGTCAAATTTTTTTCGCAATCCAACCATAAATATAATTTTTTCGAATAGGTCGGTCCCTGGTCCACTTCCCGGAAGAAAAAGTACTTCATATATTATACCTGGCACCCATCTACCCACCTATCAAGTTTCAACGCAATCCAGCCATAAATATAATTTTTTCGAATATGTCGGTCCCTGGTCCACTTCCCGGAAGAAAAAGTACTTCATATATTATACCAGGCAGCCAGCTACCCATGTGCCAAATTTAAACGCAATCCAACCATAAATATAATTTTTTCGAATAGGTCGGTCCCTGGTCCACTTCCCGGAAGAAAAAGTACTTCATATATTATACCAGGCAGCCAGCTACCCATGTGCCAAATTTAAATGCAATCCAACCATAAATATAATTTTTTCGAATAGGTCGGTCCCTGGTCCACTTCCCGGAAGAAAAAGTACTTCATATATTATACCTGGCACCCAGCTACCCATGTGTCAAATTTAAACGCAATCCAACCATAAATATAATTTTTTCGAATAGGTCGGTCCCTGGTCCACTTCCCGGAAGAAAAAGTACTTCATATATATACCTGGCACCCATCTACCCACCTATTAAGTTTCAACGCAATCCAGCCATAAATAGAATTTTTTCGAATAGATCGGTCCCTGGTCCACTTCCCGGAAGAAAAAGTACTTCATATATTATACCAGGCAGCCAGCTACCCATGTGCCAAATTTAAATGCAATCCAACCATAAATATAATTTTTTCGAATAGGTCGGTCCCTGGTCCACTTCCCGGAAGAAAAAGTACTTCATATATTATACCTGGCACCCAGCTACCCATGTGTCAAATTTAAACGCAATCCAACCATAAATATAATTTTTTCGAATAGGTCGGTCCCTGGTCCACTTCCCGGAAGAAAAAGTACTTCATATATTATACCTGGTACCCATCTACCCACCTATTAAGTTTCAACGCAATCCAGCCATAAATTGATTTTTTTCGAATAGATCGGTCCCTGGTCCACTTCCCGGAAGAAAAAGTACTTCATATATTATACCTGGCACCCAGCTACCCATGTGTCAAATTTAAACGCAATCTAACCATAAATATAATTTTTTCGAATAGGTCGGTCCCTGGTCCACTTCCCGGAAGAAAAAGTACTTCATATATTATACCTGGCACCCATCTACCCACCTATTAAGTTTCAACGCAATCCAGCCATAAATAGAATTTTTTCGAATAGATCGGTCCCTGGTCCACTTCCCGGAAGAAAAACTACTTTCTATGTGCCACCAGGCAGTCAGCTACCCACGTATCAAGTTTTAACGGAATCCAACCATAAATAGAATTTTTTCGAATAGATCGGTCCCTGGTCCACTTCCCGGAAAAAAAGGTACTTCATATATTATACCAGGCAGCCAGCTACCCATGTGTCAAATTTTTTTCGCAATCCAACCATAAATATAATTTTTTCGAATAGGTCGGTCCCTGGTCCACTTCCCGGAAGAAAAAGTACTTCATATATTATACCTGGCACCCATCTACCCACCTATCAAGTTTCAACGCAATCCAGCCATAAATATAATTTTTTCGAATATGTCGGTCCCTGGTCCACTTCCCGGAAGAAAAAGTACTTCATATATTATACCAGGCAGCCAGCTACCCATGTGCCAAATTTAAACGCAATCCAACCATAAATATAATTTTTTCGAATAAGTCGGTCCCTGGTCCACTTCCCGGAAGAAAAAGTACTTCATATATTATACCAGGCAGCCAGCTACCCATGTGCCAAATTTAAATGCAATCCAACCATAAATATAATTTTTTCGAATAGGTCGGTCCCTGGTCCACTTCCCGGAAGAAAAAGTACTTCATATATTATACCTGGCACCCAGCTACCCATGTGTCAAATTTAAACGCAATCCAACCATAAATATAATTTTTTCGAATAGGTCGGTCCCTGGTCCACTTCCCCGGAAGAAAAAGTACTTCATATATATACCTGGCACCCATCTACCCACCTATTAAGTTTCAACGCAATCCAGCCATAAATAGAATTTTTTCGAATAGATCGGTCCCTGGTCCACTTCCCGGAAGAAAAAGTACTTCATATATTATACCAGGCAGCCAGCTACCCATGTGCCAAATTTAAATGCAATCCAACCATAAATATAATTTTTTCGAATAGGTCGGTCCCTGGTCCACTTCCCGGAAGAAAAAGTACTTCATATATTATACCTGGCACCCAGCTACCCATGTGTCAAATTTAAACGCAATCCAACCATAAATATAATTTTTTCGAATAGGTCGGTCCCTGGTCCACTTCCCGGAAGAAAAAGTACTTCATATATTATACCTGGTACCCATCTACCCACCTATTAAGTTTCAACGCAATCCAGCCATAAATTGATTTTTTTCGAATAGATCGGTCCCTGGTCCACTTCCCGGAAGAAAAAGTACTTCATATATTATACCAGGCAGCCAGCTACCCACGTATCAAGTTTTAACGCAATCCAGCCATAAATAGAATTTTTTCGAATAGATCGGTCCCTGGTCCACTTCCCGGAAGAAAAAGTACTTCATATATTATACCAGGCAGCCAGCTACCCATGTGCCAAATTTAAATGCAATCCAACCATAAATATAATTTTTTCGAATAGGTCGGTCCCTGGTCCACTTCCCGGAAGAAAAAGTACTTCATATATTATACCTGGCACCCAGCTACCCATGTGTCAAATTTAAACGCAATCCAACCATAAATATAATTTTTTCGAATAGGTCGGTCCCTGGTCCACTTCCCGGAAGAAAAAGTACTTCATATATTATACCTGGTACCCATCTACCCACCTATTAAGTTTCAACGCAATCCAGCCATAAATTGATTTTTTTCGAATAGATCGGTCCCTGGTCCACTTCCCGGAAGAAAAAGTACTTCATATATTATACCTGGCACCCAGCTACCCATGTGTCAAATTTAAACGCAATCCAACCATAAATATAATTTTTTCGAATAGGTCGGTCCCTGGTCCACTTCCCGGAAGAAAAAGTACTTCATATATTATACCTGGCACCCATCTACCCACCTATTAAGTTTCAACGCAATCCAGCCATAAATAGAATTTTTTCGAATAGATCGGTCCCTGGTCCACTTCCCGGAAGAAAAAGTACTTCATATATTATACCAGGCAGCCAGCTACCCATGTGTCAAATTTAAACGCAATCCAACCATAAATATAATTTTTTCGATTAGGTCGGTCCCTGGTCCACTTCCCGGAAGAAAAAGTACTTCATATATTATACCTGGCACCCATCTACCCACCTATCAAGTTTCAACGCAATCCAGCCATAAATAGAATTTTTTCGAATAGGTCGGTCCCTGGTCCACTTCCCGGAAGAAAAAGTACTTTATTTATTGATCCAGGCAGCCAGCTACCCAGCTATCAAGTTTCAACGCAATCCAGCCATAATTAGAATTTTTCGAATAGATCGGTCCCTGGTCCACTTCCCGGAAGAAAAAGTACTTCATATATTATACCTGGCACCCATCTACCCACCTATCAAGTTTCAACGCAATCCAGCCATAAATATAATTTTTTCGAATATGTCGGTCCCTGGTCCACTTCCCGGAAGAAAAAGTACTTCATATATTATACCTGGTACCCATCTACCCACCTATTAAGTTTCAATGCAATCCAGCCATAAATAGAATTTTTTCGAATAGATCGGTCCCTGGTCCACTTCCCGGAAGAAAAAACTACTTTCTATGTGCCACCAGGCAGTCAGCTACCCACGTATCAAGTTTTAACGGAATCCAACCATAAATATAATTTTTTCGAATAGATCGGTCCCTGGTCCACTTCCCGGAAAAAAAGGTACTTCATATATTATACCAGGCAGCCAGCTACCCATGTGTCAAATTTTTTTCGCAATCCAACCATAAATATAATTTTTTCGAATAGGTCGGTCCCTGGTCCACTTCCCGGAAGAAAAAGTACTTCATATATTATACCTGGCACCCATCTACCCACCTATCAAGTTTCAACGCAATCCAGCCATAAATATAATTTTTTCGAATATGTCGGTCCCTGGTCCACTTCCCGGAAGAAAAAAGTACTTCATATATTATACCAGGCAGCCAGCTACCCATGTGCCAAATTTAAACGCAATCCAACCATAAATATAATTTTTTCGAATAGGTCGGTCCCTGGTCCACTTCCCGGAAGAAAAAGTACTTCATATATTATACCAGGCAGCCAGCTACCCATGTGCCAAATTTAAATGCAATCCAACCATAAATATAATTTTTTCGAATAGGTCGGTCCCTGGTCCACTTCCCGGAAGAAAAAGTACTTCATATATTATACCTGGCACCCAGCTACCCATGTGTCAAATTTAAACGCAATCCAACCATAAATATAATTTTTTCGAATAGGTCGGTCCCTGGTCCACTTCCCGGAAGAAAAAGTACTTCATATATATACCTGGCACCCATCTACCCACCTATTAAGTTTCAACGCAATCCAGCCATAAATAGAATTTTTTCGAATAGATCGGTCCCTGGTCCACTTCCCGGAAGAAAAAGTACTTCATATATTATACCAGGCAGCCAGCTACCCATGTGCCAAATTTAAATGCAATCCAACCATAAATATAATTTTTTCGAATAGGTCGGTCCCTGGTCCACTTCCCGGAAGAAAAAGTACTTCATATATTATACCTGGCACCCAGCTACCCATGTGTCAAATTTAAACGCAATCCAACCATAAATATAATTTTTTCGAATAGGTCGGTCCCTGGTCCACTTCCCGGAAGAAAAAGTACTTCATATATTATACCTGGTACCCATCTACCCACCTATTAAGTTTCAACGCAATCCAGCCATAAATTGATTTTTTTCGAATAGATCGGTCCCTGGTCCACTTCCCGGAAGAAAAAGTACTTCATATATTATACCTGGCACCCAGCTACCCATGTGTCAAATTTAAACGCAATCTAACCATAAATATAATTTTTTCGAATAGGTCGGTCCCTGGTCCACTTCCCGGAAGAAAAAGTACTTCATATATTATACCTGGCACCCATCTACCCACCTATTAAGTTTCAACGCAATCCAGCCATAAATAGAATTTTTTCGAATAGATCGGTCCCTGGTCCACTTCCCGGAAGAAAAACTACTTTCTATGTGCCACCAGGCAGTCAGCTACCCACGTATCAAGTTTTAACGGAATCCAACCATAAATAGAATTTTTTCGAATAGATCGGTCCCTGGTCCACTTCCCGGAAAAAAAGGTACTTCATATATTATACCAGGCAGCCAGCTACCCATGTGTCAAATATTTTTCGCAATCCAACCATAAATATAATTTTTTCGAATAGGTCGGTCCCTGGTCCACTTCCCGGAAGAAAAAGTACTTCATATATTATACCTGGCACCCATCTACCCACCTATCAAGTTTCAACGCAATCCAGCCATAAATATAATTTTTTCGAATATGTCGGTCCCTGGTCCACTTCCCGGAAGAAAAAGTACTTCATATATTATACCAGGCAGCCAGCTACCCATGTGCCAAATTTAAACGCAATCCAACCATAAATATAATTTTTTCGAATAAGTCGGTCCCTGGTCCACTTCCCGGAAGAAAAAGTACTTCATATATTATACCAGGCAGCCAGCTACCCATGTGCCAAATTTAAATGCAATCCAACCATAAATATAATTTTTTCGAATAGGTCGGTCCCTGGTCCACTTCCCGGAAGAAAAAGTACTTCATATATTATACCTGGCACCCAGCTACCCATGTGTCAAATTTAAACGCAATCCAACCATAAATATAATTTTTTCGAATAGGTCGGTCCCTGGTCCACTTCCCGGAAGAAAAAGTACTTCATATATATACCTGGCACCCATCTACCCACCTATTAAGTTTCAACGCAATCCAGCCATAAATAGAATTTTTTCGAATAGATCGGTCCCTGGTCCACTTCCCGGAAGAAAAAGTACTTCATATATTATACCAGGCAGCCAGCTACCCATGTGCCAAATTTAAATGCAATCCAACCATAAATATAATTTTTTCGAATAGGTCGGTCCCTGGTCCACTTCCCGGAAGAAAAAGTACTTCATATATTATACCTGGCACCCAGCTACCCATGTGTCAAATTTAAACGCAATCCAACCATAAATATAATTTTTTCGAATAGGTCGGTCCCTGGTCCACTTCCCGGAAGAAAAAGTACTTCATATATTATACCTGGTACCCATCTACCCACCTATTAAGTTTCAACGCAATCCAGCCATAAATCAATTTTTTTCGAATAGATCGGTCCCTGGTCCACTTCCCGGAAGAAAAAGTACTTCATATATTATACCTGGCACCCAGCTACTCATGTGTCAAATTTAAACGCAATCTAACCATAAATATAATTTTTTCGAATAGGTCGGTCCCTGGTCCACTTCCCGGAAGAAAAAGTACTTCATATATTATACCTGGCACCCATCTACCCACCTATTAAGTTTCAACGCAATCCAGCCATAAATAGAATTTTTTCGAATAGATCGGTCCCTGGTCCACTTCCCGGAAGAAAAAGTACTTCATATATTATACCAGGCAGCCAGCTACCCATGTGTCAAATTTAAACGCAATCCAACCATAAATATAATTTTTTCGATTAGGTCGGTCCCTGGTCCACTTCCCGGAAGAAAAAGTACTTCATATATTATACCTGGCACCCATCTACCCACCTATCAAATTTAAACGCAATCCAACCATAAATATAATTTTTTCGATTAGGTCGGTCCCTGGTCCACTTCCCGGAAGAAAAAGTACTTCATATATTATACCTGGCACCCATCTACCCACCTATCAAGTTTCAACGCAATCCAGCCATAAATAGAATTTTTTCGAATAGGTCGGTCCCTGGTCCACTTCCCGGAAGAAAAAGTGGTTCATATATTATACCAGGTAGCCAGCTACCCAGCTATCAAGTTTCAACGCAATCCAGCCATAATTAGAATTTTTCGAATAGATCGGTCCCTGGTCCACTTCCCGGAAGAAAAAGTACTTCATATATTATACCTGGCACCCATCTACCCACCTATCAAGTTTCAACGCAATCCAGCCATAAATATAATTTTTTCGAATATGTCGGTCCCTGGTCCACTTCCCGGAAGAAAAAGTACTTCATATATTATACCTGGTACCCATCTACCCACCTATTAAGTTTCAATGCAATCCAGCCATAAATAGAATTTTTTCGAATAGATCGGTCCCTGGTCCACTTCCCGGAAGAAAAACTACTTTCTATGTGCCACCAGGCAGTCAGCTACCCACGTATCAAGTTTTAACGGAATCCAACCATAAATAGAATTTTTTCGAATAGATCGGTCCCTGGTCCACTTCCCGGAAAAAAAGGTACTTCATATATAATACCAGGCATCCAGCTACCCATGTGTCAAATTTTTTTCGCAATCCAACCATAAATATAATTTTTTCGAATAGGTCGGTCCCTGGTCCACTTCCCGGAAGAAAAAGTACTTCATATATTATACCTGGCACCCATCTACCCACCTATCAAGTTTCAACGCAATCCAGCCATAAATATAATTTTTTCGAATATGTCGGTCCCTGGTCCACTTCCCGGAAGAAAAAGTACTTCATATATTATACCAGGCAGCCAGCTACCAATGTGCCAAATTTAAACGCAATCCAACCATAAATATAATTTTTTCGAATAGGTCGGTCCCTGGTCCACTTCCCGGAAGAAAAAGTACTTCATATATTATACCAGGCAGCCAGCTACCCATGTGCCAAATTTAAATGCAATCCAACCATAAATATAATTTTTTCGAATAGGTCGGTCCCTGGTCCACTTCCCGGAAGAAAAAGTACTTCATATATTATACCTGGCACCCAGCTACCCATGTGTCAAATTTAAACGCAATCCAACCATAAATATAATTTTTTCGAATAGGTCGGTCCCTGGTCCACTTCCCGGAAGAAAAAGTACTTCATATATATACCTGGCACCCATCTACCCACCTATTAAGTTTCAACGCAATCCAGCCATAAATAGAATTTTTTCGAATAGATCGGTCCCTGGTCCACTTCCCGGAAGAAAAAGTACTTCATATATTATACCAGGCAGCCAGCTACCCATGTGCCAAATTTAAATGCAATCCAACCATAAATATAATTTTTTCGAATAGGTCGGTCCCTGGTCCACTTCCCGGAAGAAAAAGTACTTCATATATTATACCTGGCACCCAGCTACCCATGTGTCAAATTTAAACGCAATCCAACCATAAATATAATTTTTTCGAATAGGTCGGTCCCTGGTCCACTTCCCGGAAGAAAAAGTACTTCATATATTATACCTGGTACCCATCTACCCACCTATTAAGTTTCAACGCAATCCAGCCATAAATTGATTTTTTTCGAATAGATCGGTCCCTGGTCCACTTCCCGGAAGAAAAAGTACTTCATATATTATACCTGGCACCCAGCTACCCATGTGTCAAATTTAAACGCAATCTAACCATAAATATAATTTTTTCGAATAGGTCGGTCCCTGGTCCACTTCCCGGAAGAAAAAGTACTTCATATATTATACCTGGCACCCATCTACCCACCTATTAAGTTTCAACGCAATCCAGCCATAAATAGAATTTTTTCGAATAGATCGGTCCCTGGTCCACTTCCCGGAAGAAAAACTACTTTCTATGTGCCACCAGGCAGTCAGCTACCCACGTATCAAGTTTTAACGGAATCCAACCATAAATAGAATTTTTTCGAATAGATCGGTCCCTGGTCCACTTCCCGGAAAAAAAGGTACTTCATATATTATACCAGGCAGCCAGCTACCCATGTGTCAAATATTTTTCGCAATCCAACCATAAATATAATTTTTTCGAATAGGTCGGTCCCTGGTCCACTTCCCGGAAGAAAAAGTACTTCATATATTATACCTGGCACCCATCTACCCACCTATCAAGTTTCAACGCAATCCAGCCATAAATATAATTTTTTCGAATATGTCGGTCCCTGGTCCACTTCCCGGAAGAAAAAGTACTTCATATATTATACCAGGCAGCCAGCTACCCATGTGCCAAATTTAAACGCAATCCAACCATAAATATAATTTTTTCGAATAAGTCGGTCCCTGGTCCACTTCCCGGAAGAAAAAGTACTTCATATATTATACCAGGCAGCCAGCTACCCATGTGCCAAATTTAAATGCAATCCAACCATAAATATAATTTTTTCGAATAGGTCGGTCCCTGGTCCACTTCCCGGAAGAAAAAGTACTTCATATATTATACCTGGCACCCAGCTACCCATGTGTCAAATTTAAACGCAATCCAACCATAAATATAATTTTTTCGAATAGGTCGGTCCCTGGTCCACTTCCCGGAAGAAAAAGTACTTCATATATATACCTGGCACCCATCTACCCACCTATTAAGTTTCAACGCAATCCAGCCATAAATAGAATTTTTTCGAATAGATCGGTCCCTGGTCCACTTCCCGGAAGAAAAAGTACTTCATATATTATACCAGGCAGCCAGCTACCCATGTGTCAAATTTAAACGCAATCCAACCATAAATATAATTTTTTCGATTAGGTCGGTCCCTGGTCCACTTCCCGGAAGAAAAAGTACTTCATATATTATACCTGGCACCCATCTACCCACCTATCAAATTTAAACGCAATCCAACCATAAATATAATTTTTTCGATTAGGTCGGTCCCTGGTCCACTTCCCGGAAGAAAAAGTACTTCATATATTATACCTGGCACCCATCTACCCACCTATCAAGTTTCAACGCAATCCAGCCATAAATAGAATTTTTTCGAATAGGTCGGTCCCTGGTCCACTTCCCGGAAGAAAAAGTGGTTCATATATTATACCAGGTAGCCAGCTACCCAGCTATCAAGTTTCAACGCAATCCAGCCATAATTAGAATTTTTCGAATAGATCGGTCCCTGGTCCACTTCCCGGAAGAAAAAGTACTTCATATATTATACCTGGCACCCATCTACCCACCTATCAAGTTTCAACGCAATCCAGCCATAAATATAATTTTTTCGAATATGTCGGTCCCTGGTCCACTTCCCGGAAGAAAAAGTACTTCATATATTATACCTGGTACCCATCTACCCACCTATTAAGTTTCAATGCAATCCAGCCATAATAGAATTTTTTCGAATAGATCGGTCCCTGGTCCACTTCCCGGAAGAAAAACTACTTTCTATGTGCCACCAGGCAGTCAGCTACCCACGTATCAAGTTTTAACGGAATCCAACCATAAATAGAATTTTTTCGAATAGATCGGTCCCTGGTCCACTTCCCGGAAAAAAAGGTACTTCATATATAATACCAGGCATCCAGCTACCCATGTGTCAAATTTTTTTCGCAATCCAACCATAAATATAATTTTTTCGAATAGGTCGGTCCCTGGTCCACTTCCCGGAAGAAAAAGTACTTCATATATTATACCTGGCACCCATCTACCACCTATCAAGTTTCAACGCAATCCAGCCATAAATATAATTTTTTTCGAATATGTCGGTCCCTGGTCCACTTCCCGGAAGAAAAAGTACTTCATATATTATACCTGGTACCCATCTACCCACCTATTAAGTTTCAACGCAATCCAGCCATAAATTGATTTTTTTTCGAATAGATCGGTCCCTGGTCCACTTCCCGGAAGAAAAAGTACTTCATATATTATACCTGGCACCCAGCTACTCATGTGTCAAATTTAAACGCAATCTAACCATAATATAATTTTTTCGAATAGGTCGGTCCCTGGTCCACTTCCGGAAGAAAAAGTACTTCATATATTATACCTGGCACCCATCTACCCACCTATTAAGTTTCAACGCAATCCAGCCATAAATAGAATTTTTTCGAATAGATCGGTCCCTGGTCACTTCCCGGAAGAAAAAGTACTTCATATATTATACCAGGCAGCCAGCTACCCATGTGTCAAATTTAAACGCAATCCAACCATAAATATAATTTTTTCGATTAGGTCGGTCCCTGGTCCACTTCCCGGAAGAAAAAGTACTTCATATATTATACCTGGCACCCATCTACCCACCTATCAAATTTAAACGCAATCCAACCATAAATATAATTTTTTCGATTAGGTCGGTCCCTGGTCCACTTCCCGGAAGAAAAAGTACTTCATATATTATACCTGGCACCCATCTACCCACCTATCAAGTTCAACGCAATCCAGCCATAAATAGAATTTTTTCGAATAGGTCGGTCCCTGGTCCACTTCCCGAAGAAAAAGTGGTTCATATATTATACCAGGTAGCCAGCTACCCAGCTATCAAGTTTCAACGCAATCCAGCCATAATTAGAATTTTTCGAATAGATCGGTCCCTGGTCCACTTCCCGGAAGAAAAAGTACTTCATATATTATACCTGGCACCCATCTACCCACCTATCAAGTTTCAACGCAATCCAGCCATAAATATAATTTTTTCGAATATGTCGGTCCCTGGTCCACTTCCCGGAAGAAAAAGTACTTCATATATTATACCTGGTACCCATCTACCCACCTATTAAGTTTCAATGCAATCCTGCCATAAATAGAATTTTTTCGAATAGATCGGTCCCTGGTCCACTTCCCGGAAGAAAAACTACTTTCTATGTGCCACCAGGCAGTCAGCTACCCACGTATCAAGTTTTAACGGAATCCAACCATAAATAGAATTTTTTCGAATAGATCGGTCCCTGGTCCACTTCCCGGAAAAAAAGGTACTTCATATATAATACCAGGCATCCAGCTACCCATGTGTCAAATTTTTTTCGCAATCCAACCATAAATATAATTTTTTCGAATAGGTCGGTCCCTGGTCCACTTCCCGGAAGAAAAAGTACTTCATATATTATACCTGGCACCCATCTACCCACCTATCAAGTTTCAACGCAATCCAGCCATAAATATAATTTTTTCGAATATGTCGGTCCCTGGTCCACTTCCCGGAAGAAAAAGTACTTCATATATTATACCAGGCAGCCAGCTACCCATGTGCCAAATTTAAACGCAATCCAACCATAAATATAATTTTTTCGAATAGGTCGGTCCCTGGTCCACTTCCCGGAAGAAAAAGTACTTCATATATTATACCAGGCAGCCAGCTACCCATGTGCCAAATTTAAATGCAATCCAACCATAAATATAATTTTTTCGAATAGGTCGGTCCCTGGTCCACTTCCCGGAAGAAAAAGTACTTCATATATTATACCTGGCACCCAGCTACCCATGTGTCAAATTTAAACGCAATCCAACCATAAATATAATTTTTTCGAATAGGTCGGTCCCTGGTCCACTTCCCGGAAGAAAAAGTACTTCATATATATACCTGGCACCCATCTACCCACCTATTAAGTTTCAACGCAATCCAGCCATAAATAGAATTTTTTCGAATAGATCGGTCCCTGGTCCACTTCCCGGAAGAAAAAGTACTTCATATATTATACCAGGCAGCCAGCTACCCATGTGCCAAATTTAAATGCAATCCAACCATAAATATAATTTTTTCGAATAGGTCGGTCCCTGGTCCACTTCCCGGAAGAAAAAGTACTTCATATATTATACCTGGCACCCAGCTACCCATGTGTCAAATTTAAACGCAATCCAACCATAAATATAATTTTTTCGAATAGGTCGGTCCCTGGTCCACTTCCCGGAAGAAAAAGTACTTCATATATTATACCTGGTACCCATCTACCCACCTATTAAGTTTCAACGCAATCCAGCCATAAATTGATTTTTTTCGAATAGATCGGTCCCTGGTCCACTTCCCGGAAGAAAAAGTACTTCATATATTATACCTGGCACCCAGCTACCCATGTGTCAAATTTAAACGCAATCTAACCATAAATATAATTTTTTCGAATAGGTCGGTCCCTGGTCCACTTCCCGGAAGAAAAAGTACTTCATATATTATACCTGGCACCCATCTACCCACCTATTAAGTTTCAACGCAATCCAGCCATAAATAGAATTTTTTCGAATAGATCGGTCCCTGGTCCACTTCCCGGAAGAAAAACTACTTCATATATTATACCAGGCAGCCAGCTACCCATGTGTCAAATTTAAACGCAATCCAACCATAAATATAATTTTTTCGATTAGGTCGGTCCCTGGTCCACTTCCCGGAAGAAAAAGTACTTCATATATTATACCTGGCACCCATCTACCCACCTATCAAGTTTCAACGCAATCCAGCCATAAATATAATTTTTTCGAATATGTCGGTCCCTGGTCCACTTCCCGGAAGAAAAAGTACTTCATATATTATACCAGGCAGCCAGCTACCCATGTGCCAAATTTAAACGCAATCCAACCATAAATATAATTTTTTCGAATAGGTCGGTCCCTGGTCCACTTCCCGGAAGAAAAAGTACTTCATATATTACACCAGGCAGCCAGCTACCCATGTGCCAAATTTAAATGCAATCCAACCATAAATATAATTTTTTCGAATAGGTCGGTCCCTGGTCCACTTCCCGGAAGAAAAAGTACTTCATATATTATACCTGGCACCCAGCTACCCATGTGTCAAATTTAAACGCAATCCAACCATAAATATAATTTTTTCGAATAGGTCGGTCCCTGGTCCACTTCCCGGAAGAAAAAGTACTTCATATATATACCTGGCACCCATCTACCCACCTATTAAGTTTCAACGCAATCCAGCCATAAATATAATTTTTTCGAATAGATCGGTCCCTGGTCCACTTCCCGGAAGAAAAAGTACTTCATATATTATACCAGGCAGCCAGCTACCCATGTGCCAAATTTAAATGCAATCCAACCATAAATATAATTTTTTCGAATAGGTCGGTCCCTGGTCCACTTCCCGGAAGAAAAAGTACTTCATATATTATACCTGGCACCCAGCTACCCATGTGTCAAATTTAAACGCAATCCAACCATAAATATAATTTTTTCGAATAGGTCGGTCCCTGGTCCACTTCCCGGAAGAAAAAGTACTTCATATATTATAGCTGGCACCCATCTACCCACCTATTAAGTTTCAACGCAATCCAGCCATAAATTGATTTTTTTCGAATAGATCGGTCCCTGGTCCACTTCCCGGAAGAAAAAGTACTTCATATATTATACCTGGCACCCAGCTACCCATGTGTCAAATTTAAACGCAATCTAACCATAAATATAATTTTTTCGAATAGGTCGGTCCCTGGTCCACTTCCCGGAAGAAAAAGTACTTCATATATTATACCTGGCACCCATCTACCCACCTATCAAGTTTCAACGCAATCCAGCCATAAATATACTTCATATATTATACCAGGCAGCCAGCTACCCATGTGCCAAATTTAAATGCAATCCAACCATAAATATAATTTTTTCGAATAGGTCGGTCCCTGGTCCACTTCCCGGAAGAAAAAGTACTTCATATATTATACCTGGCACCCAGCTACCCATGTGCCAAATTTAAATGCAATCCAACCATAAATATAATTTTTTCGAATAGGTCGGTCCCTGGTCCACTTCCCGGAAGAAAAAGTACTTCATATATTATACCTGGCACCCAGCTACCCATGTGTCAAATTTAAACGCAATCCAACCATAAATATAATTTTTTCGAATAGGTCGGTCCCTGGTCCACTTCCCGGAAGAAAAAGTACTTCATATATTATAGCTGGCACCCATCTACCCACCTATTAAGTTTCAACGCAATCCAGCCATAAATTGATTTTTTTCGAATAGATCGGTCCCTGGTCCACTTCCCGGAAGAAAAAGTACTTCATATATTATACCTGGCACCCAGCTACCCATGTGTCAAATTTAAACGCAATCTAACCATAAATATAATTTTTTCGAATAGGTCGGTCCCTGGTCCACTTCCCGGAAGAAAAAGTACTTCATATATTATACCTGGCACCCATCTACCCACCTATCAAGTTTCAACGCAATCCAGCCATAAATAGAATTTTTTCGAATAGATCGGTCCCTGGTCCACTTCCCGGAAGAAAAAGTACTTCATATATTATACCTGGCACCCAGCTACACATGTGTCAAATTTAAACGCAATCCAACCATAAATATAATTTTTTCGAATAGGTCGGTCCCTGGTCCACTTCCCGGAAGAAAAAGTACTTCATATATTATACCTGGCACCCATCTACCCACCTATTAAGTTTCAACGCAATCCAGCCATAAATAGAATTTTTTCGAATAGATCGGTCCCTGGTCCACTTCCCGGAAGAAAAAGTACTTCATATATTATACCAGGCAGCCAGCTACCCATGTGTCAAATTTAAACGCAATCCAACCATAAATATAATTTTTTCGATTAGGTCGGTCCCTGGTCCACTTCCCGGAAGAAAAAGTACTTCATATATTATACCTGGCACCCGTCTACCCACCTATCAAGTTTCAACGCAATCCAGCCATAAATAGAATTTTTTCGAATAGGTCGGTCCCTGGTCCACTTCCCGGAAGAAAAAGTGGTTCATATATTATACCAGGTAGCCAGCTACCCAGCTATCAAGTTTCAACGCAATCCAGCCATAATTAGAATTTTTCGAATAGATCGGTCCCTGGTCCACTTCCCGGAAGAAAAAGTACTTCATATATTATACCTGGCACCCATCTACCCACCTATCAAGTTTCAACGCAATCCAGCCATAAATAGAATTTTTTCGAATAGATCGGTCCCTGGTCCACTTCCCGGAAGAAAAACTACTTTCTATGTGCCACCAGGCAGTCAGCTACCCACGTATCAAGTTTTAACGGAATCCAACCATAAATAGAATTTTTTCGAATAGATCGGTCCCTGGTCCACTTCCCGGAAAAAAAGGTACTTCATATATAATACCAGGCATCCAGCTACCCATGTGTCAAATTTTTTTCGCAATCCAACCATAAATATAATTTTTTCGAATAGGTCGGTCCCTGGTCCACTTCCCGGAAGAAAAAGTACTTCATATATTATACCTGGCACCCATCTACCCACCTATCAAGTTTCAACGCAATCCAGCCATAAATATAATTTTTTCGAATATGTCGGTCCCTGGTCCACTTCCCGGAAGAAAAAGTACTTCATATATTATACCAGGCAGCCAGCTACCCATGTGCCAAATTTAAATGCAATCCAACCATAAATATAATTTTTTCGAATAGGTCGGTCCCTGGTCCACTTCCCGGAAGAAAAAGTACTTCATATATTATACCAGGCAGCCAGCTACCCATGTGCCAAATTTAAATGCAATCCAACCATAAATATAATTTTTTCGAATAGGTCGGTCCCTGGTCCACTTCCCGGAAGAAAAAGTACTTCATATATTATACCTGGCACCCAGCTACCCATGTGTCAAATTTAAACGCAATCCAACCATAAATATAATTTTTTCGAATAGGTCGGTCCCTGGTCCACTTCCCGGAAGAAAAAGTACTTCATATATATACCTGGCACCCATCTACCCACCTATTAAGTTTCAACGCAATCCAGCCATAAATAGAATTTTTTCGAATAGATCGGTCCCTGGTCCACTTCCCGGAAGAAAAAGTACTTCATATATTATACCAGGCAGCCAGCTACCCATGTGCCAAATTTAAATGCAATCCAACCATAAATATAATTTTTTCGAATAGGTCGGTCCCTGGTCCACTTCCCGGAAGAAAAAGTACTTCATATATTATACCTGGCACCCAGCTACCCATGTGTCAAATTTAAACGCAATCCAACCATAAATATAATTTTTTCGAATAGGTCGGTCCCTGGTCCACTTCCCGGAAGAAAAAGTACTTCATATATTATACCTGGCACCCATCTACCCACCTATTAAGTTTCAACGCAATCCAGCCATAAATTGAATTTTTTCGAATAGATCGGTCCCTGGTCCACTTCCCGGAAGAAAAAGTACTTCATATATTATACCAGGCAGCCAGCTACCCATGTGCCAAATTTAAATGCAATCCAACCATAAATATAATTTTTTCGAATAGGTTGGTCCCTGGTCCACTTCCCGGAAGAAAAAGTACTTCATATATTATACCTGGCACCCAGCTACCCATGTGTCAAATTTAAACGCAATCCAACCATAAATATAATTTTTTCGAATAGGTCGGTCCCTGGTCCACTTCCCGGAAGAAAAAGTACTTCATATATATACCTGGCACCCATCTACCCACCTATTAAGTTTCAACGCAATCCAGCCATAAATAGAATTTTTTCGAATAGATCGGTCCCTGGTCCACTTCCCGGAAGAAAAAGTACTTCATATATTATACCAGGCAGCCAGCTACCCATGTGTCAAATTTAAACGCAATCCAACCATAAATATAATTTTTTCGAATAGGTCGGTCCCTGGTCCACTTCCCGGAAGAAAAAGTACTTCATATATTATACCTGGCACCCATCTACCCAGCTATCAAGTTTCAACGCAATCCAGCCATAATTAGAATTTTTCGAATAGATCGGTCCCTGGTCCACTTCCCGGAAGAAAAAGTACTTCATATATTATACCTGGCACCCATCTACCCACCTATCAAGTTTCAACGCAATCCAACCATAAATATAATTTTTTCGAATATGTCGGTCCCTGGTCCACTTCCCGGAAGAAAAAGTACTTCATATATTATACCTGGTACCCATCTACCCACCTATTAAGTTTCAATGCAATCCAGCCATAAATAGAATTTTTTCGAATAGATCGGTCCCTGGTCCACTTCCCGGAAGAAAAACTACTTTCTATGTGCCACCAGGCAGTCAGCTACCCACGTATCAAGTTTTAAGGGAATCCAACCATAAATAGGATTTTTTCGAATAGATCGGTCCCTGGTCCACTTCCCGGAAAAAAAGGTACTCCATATATTATACCAGGCAGCCAGCTACCCATGTGTCAAATTTTTTTCGCAATCCAACCATAAGTATAATTTTTTCGAATAGGTCGGTCCCTGGTCCACTTCCCGAAAGAAAAAGTACTTCATATATTATACCTGGCACCCATCTACCCACCTATTAAGTTTCAACGCAATCCAGCCATAAATAGAATTTTTTCGAATAGATCGGTTTCTGTCCACTTCCCGGAAGAAAAAGTACTTTATTTATTGATCCAGGCAGCCAGCTACCCACCTATCAAGTTGCAACGCAATCCAACCATAAATATAATTTTTTCGAATAGGTCGGTTCCTGGTCCACTTCCCGAAAGCTAAAGTACTTTCTATGTGCCACCAGGCAGTCAGCTACCCACGTATCAAGTTTCAACGGAATCCAACCATAAATATAATTTTTTCGAATAGATCGGCCCCTGGGCCACTTCCCGGAAGAAAAGGTACTTCATATATTATACCAGGCAGCCAGCTACCCATGTGTCAAATTTAAACGCAATCCAACCATAAATATAATTTTTTCGAATAGGTCGGTCCCTGGTCCACTTCCCGGAAGAAAAAGTACTTCATATATTATACCTGGCACCCATCTACCCAGCTATCAAGTTTCAACGCAATCCAGCCATAATTAGAATTTTTCGAATAGATCGGTCCCTGGTCCACTTCCCGGAAGAAAAAGTACTTTCTATGTGCCACCAGGCAGTCAGCTACCCACGTATCAAGTTTCAACGGAATCCAACCATAAATATAATTTTTTCGAATATGTCGGTCCCTGGTCCACTTCCCGGAAGAAAAAGTACTTCATATATTATACCTGGTACCCATCTACCCACCTATTAAGTTTCAATGCAATCCAGCCATAAATAGAATTTTTTCGAATAGATCGGTCCCTGGTCCACTTCCCGGAAGAAAAAGTACTTCATATATTATACCTGGCACCCAGCTACCCATGTGTCAAATTTAAACGCAATCCAACCATAAATATAATTTTTTCGAATATGTCGGTCCCTGGTCCACTTCCCGGAAGAAAAAGTACTTCATATATTATACCAGGCAGCCAGCTACCCATGTGTCAAATTTAAACGCAATCCAACCATAAATATAATTTTTTCGAATAGGTCGGTCCCTGGTCCACTTCCCGGAAGAAAAAGTACTTCATATATATACCTGGCACCCATCTACCCACCTATTAAGTTTCAACGCAATCCAGCCATAAATAGAATTTTTTCGAATAGATCGGTCCCTGGTCCACTTCCTGGAAGAAAAAGTACTTCATATATTATACCAGGCAGCCAGCTACCCATGTGCCAAATTTAAATGCAATCCAACCATAAATATAATTTTTTCGAATAGGTCGGTCCCTGGCCCACTTCCCGGAAGAAAAAGTACTTCATATATTATACCTGGCACCCAGCTACCCATGTGTCAAATTTAAACGCAATCCAACCATAAATAGAATTTTTTCGAATAGGTCGGTCCCTGGTCCACTTCCTGAAAGAAAAAGTACTTCATATATTAACCAGGCACCCAGCTACTCACCTATCAAGTTTCAACGCAATCCAGCCATAAATATAATTTTTTCGAATAGGTCGGTCCCTGGTCCACTTCCCGAAAGAAAAAGTACTTCATATTATTATACCAGGCAGCCAGCTACCCATGTGTCAAATTTAAACGCAATCCAACCATAAATATAATTTTTTCGAATAGGTCGGTCCCTGGTCCACTTCCCGGAAGAAAAAGTACTTCATATATTATACCTGGCACCCATCTACCCACCTATCAAGTTTCAACGCAATCCAGCCATAAATAGAATTTTTTCGAATAGGTCGGTCCCTGGTCCACTTCCCGGAAGAAAAAGTGGTTCATATATTAGACCAGGCAGCCAGCTACCCAGCTATCAAGTTTCAACGCAATCCAGCCATAATTAGAATTTTTCGAATAGATCGGTCCCTGGTCCACTTCCCGGAAGAAAAAGTACTTCATATATTATACCTGGCACCCATCTACCCACCTATCAAGTTTCAACGCAATCCAGCCATAAATATAATTTTTTCGAATATGTCGGTCCCTGGTCCACTTCCCGGAAGAAAAAGTGCTTCATATATTATACCTGGTACCCATCTACCCACCTATTAAGTTTCAATGCAATCCAGCCATAAACAGAATTTTTTCGAATAGATCGGTCCCTGGTCCACTTCCCGGAAGAAAAACTACTTTCTATGTGCCACCAGGCAGTCAGCTACCCACGTATCAAGTTTTAACGGAATCCAACCATAAATATAATTTTTTCGAATAGATCGGTCCCTGGTCCACTTCCCGGAAAAAAAGGTACTTCATATATTATACCAGGCAGCCAGCTACCCATGTGTCAAATTTTTTTCGCAATCCAACCATAAATATAATTTTTTCGAATAGGTCGGTCCCTGGTCCACTTCCCGGAAGAAAAAGTACTTCATATATTATACCTGGCACCCATCTACCCACCTATCAAGTTTCAACGCAATCCAGCCATAAATATAATATTTTCGAATATGTCGGTCCCTGGTCCACTTCCCGGAAGAAAAAGTACTTCATATATTATACCAGGCAGCCAGCTACCCATGTGCCAAATTTAAATGCAATCCAACCATAAATATAATTTTTTCGAATAGGTCGGTCCCTGGTCCACTTCCCGGAAGAAAAAGTACTTCATATATTATACCAGGCAGCCAGCTACCCATGTGCCAAATTTAAATGCAATCCAACCATAAATATAATTTTTTCGAATAGGTCGGTCCCTGGTCCACTTCCCGGAAGAAAAAGTACTTCATATATTATACCTGGCACCCAGCTACCCATGTGTCAAATTTAAACGCAATCCAACCATAAATATAATTTTTTCGAATAGGTCGGTCCCTGGTCCACTTCCCGGAAGAAAAAGTACTTCATATATTATACCTGGCACCCATCTACCCACCTATCAAGTTTCAACGCAATCCAGCCATAAATAGAATTTTTTCGAATAGATCGGTCCCTGGTCCACTTCCCGGAAGAAAAAGTACTTTATATATTATACCTGGCACCCAGCTACCCATGTGTCAAATTTAAACGCAATCCAACCATAAATATAATTTTTTCGAATAGGTCGGTCCCTGGTCCACTTCCCGGAAGAAAAAGTACTTCATATATTATACCTGGCACCCATCTACCCACCTATTAAGTTTCAACGCAATCCAGCCATAAATAGAATTTTTTCGAATAGATCGGTCCCTGGTCCACTTCCCGGAAGAAAAACTACTTTCTATGTGCCACCAGGCAGTCAGCTACCCACGTATCAAGTTTCAACGGAATCCAACCATAAATAGAATTTTTTCGAATAGATCGGTCCCTGGGCCACTTCCCGGAAGAAAAGGTACTTCATATATTATACCAGGCAGCCAGCTACCCATGTGTCAAATTTAAACGCAATCCAACCATAAATATAATTTTTTCGAATAGGTCGGTCCCTGGTCCACTTCCCGGAAGAAAAAGTACTTCATATATTATACCTGGCACCCATCTACCCACCTATTAAGTTTCAACGCAATCCAGCCATAAATAGAATTTTTTCGAATAGATCGGTCCCTGGTCCACTTCCCGGAAGAAAAACTACTTTCTATGTGCCACCAGGCAGTCAGCTACCCACGTATCAAGTTTCAACGGAATCCAACCATAAATAGAATTTTTTCGAATAGGTCGGTCCCTGGCCCACTTCCCGGAAGAAAAAGTACTTCATATATATACCTGGCACCCAGCTACCCATGTGTCAAATTTAAACGCAATCCAACCATAAATATAATTTTTTCGAATAGGTCGGTCCCTGGTCCACTTCCTGAAAGAAAAACTACTTCATATATTAACCAGGCACCCAGCTACTCACCTATCAAGTTTCAACGCAATCCAGCCATAAATATAATTTTTTCGAATAGGTCGGTCCCTGGTCCACTTCCCGAAAGAAAAAGTACTTCATATATTATACCTGGCACCCATCTACCCACCTATTAAGTTTCAACGCAATCCAGCCATAAATAGAATTTTTTCGAATAGATCGGTTTCTGTCCACTTCCCGGAAGAAAAAGTACTTTATTTATTGATCCAGGCAGCCAGCTACCCACCTATCAAGTTGCAACGCAATCCAACCATAAATATAATTTTTTCGAATAGGTCGGTTCCTGGTCCACTTCCCGAAAGCAAAAGTACTTTCTATGTGCCACCAGGCAGTCAGCTACCCACGTATCAAGTTTCAACGGAATCCAACCATAAATATAATTTTTTCGAATAGATCGGCCCCTGGGCCACTTCCCGGAAGAAAAGGTACTTCATATATTATACCAGGCAGCCAGCTACCCATGTGTCAAATTTAAACGCAATCCAACCATAAATATAATTTTTTCGAATAGGTCGGTCCCTGGTCCACTTCCCGGAAGAAAAAGTACTTCATATATTATACCTGGCACCCATCTACCCACCTATCAAGTTTCAACGCAATCCAGCCATAAATATACTTCATATATTATACCAGGCAGCCAGCTGCCCATGTGCCAAATTTAAATGCAATTCAACCATAAATATAATTTTTTCGAATAGGTCGGTCCCTGGTCCACTTCCCGGAAGAAAAAGTACTTCATATATTATACCTGGCACCCAGCTACCCATGTGTCAAATTTAAACGCAATCCAACCATAAATATAATTTTTTCGAATAGGTCGGTCCATGGTCCACTTCCCGGAAGAAAAAGTACTTCATATATTATACCTGGCACCCATCTACCCACCTATCAAGTTTCAACGCAATCCAGCCATAAATAGAATTTTTTCGAATAGATCGGTCCCTGGTCCACTTCCCGGAAGAAAAAGTACTTTATATATTATACCTGGCACCCAGCTACCCATGTGTCAAATTTAAACGCAATCCAACCATAAATATAATTTTTTCGAATAGGTCGGTCCCTGGTCCACTTCCCGGAAGAAAAAGTACTTCATATATTATACCTGGCACCCAGCTACCCATGTGTCAAATTTAAACGTAATCCAACCATAAATATAATTTTTTCGAATAGGTCGGTCCCTGGTCCACTTCCCGGAAGAAAAAGTACTTCATATATTATACCTGGCACCCATCTACCCACCTATCAAGTTTCAACGCAATCCAGCCATAAATAGAATTTTTTCGAATAGATCGGTCCCTGGTCCACTTCCCGGAAGAAAAAGTACTTTATATATTATACCTGGCACCCAGCTACCCATGTGTCAAATTTAAACGCAATCCAACCATAAATATAATTTTTTCGAATAGGTCGGTCCCTGGTCCACTTCCCGGAAGAAAAAGTACTTCATATATTATACCTGGCACCCATCTACCCACCTATTAAGTTTCAACGCAATCCAGCCATAAATAGAATTTTTTCGAATAGATCGGTCCCTGGTCCACTTCCCGGAAGAAAAACTACTTTCTATGTGCCACCAGGCAGTCAGCTACCCACGTATCAAGTTTCAACGGAATCCAACCATAAATAGAATTTTTTCGAATAGATCGGTCCCTGGGCCACTTCCCGGAAGAAAAGGTACTTCATATATTATACCAGGCAGCCAGCTACCCATGTGTCAAATTTAAACGCAATCCAACCATAAATATAATTTTTTCGAATAGGTCGGTCCCTGGTCCACTTCCCGGAAGAAAAAGTACTTCATATATTATACCTGGCACCCAGCTACCCATGTGTCAAATTTAAACGCAATCCAACGATAAATATAATTTTTTCGAATAGGTCGGTCCCTGGTCCACTTCCCGGAAGAAAAAGTACTTCATATATTATACCTGGCACCCATCTACCCATGTGCCAAATTTAAATGCAATCCAACCATAAATATAATTTTTTCGAATAGGTCGGTCCCTGGCCCACTTCCCGGAAGAAAAAGTACTTCATATATATACCTGGCACCCAGCTACCCATGTGTCAAATTTAAACGCAATCCAACCATAAATATAATTTTTTCGAATAGGTCGGTCCCTGGTCCACTTCCTGAAAGAAAAACTACTTCATATATTAACCAGGCACCCAGCTACTCACCTATCAAGTTTCAACGCAATCCAGCCATAAATATAATTTTTTCGAATAGGTCGGTCCCTGGTCCACTTCCCGAAAGAAAAAGTACTTCATATATTATACCTGGCACCCATCTACCCACCTATTAAGTTTCAACGCAATCCAGCCATAAATAGAATTTTTTCGAATAGATCGGTTTCTGTCCACTTCCCGGAAGAAAAAGTACTTTATTTATTGATCCAGGCAGCCAGCTACCCACCTATCAAGTTGCAACGCAATCCAACCATAAATATAATTTTTTCGAATAGGTCGGTTCCTGGTCCACTTCCCGAAAGCAAAAGTACTTTCTATGTGCCACCAGGCAGTCAGCTACCCACGTATCAAGTTTCAACGGAATCCAACCATAAATATAATTTTTTCGAATAGATCGGCCCCTGGGCCACTTCCCGGAAGAAAAGGTACTTCATATATTATACCAGGCAGCCAGCTACCCATGTGTCAAATTTAAACGCAATCCAACCATAAATATAATTTTTTCGAATAGGTCGGTCCCTGGTCCACTTCCCGGAAGAAAAAGTACTTCATATATTATACCTGGCACCCATCTACCCACCTATCAAGTTTCAACGCAATCCAGCCATAAATATACTTCATATATTATACCAGGCAGCCAGCTGCCCATGTGCCAAATTTAAATGCAATTCAACCATAAATATAATTTTTTCGAATAGGTCGGTCCCTGGTCCACTTCCCGGAAGAAAAAGTACTTCATATATTATACCTGGCACCCAGCTACCCATGTGTCAAATTTAAACGCAATCCAACCATAAATATAATTTTTTCGAATAGGTCGGTCCCTGGTCCACTTCCCGGAAGAAAAAGTACTTCATATATTATACCTGGCACCCATCTACCCACCTATTAAGTTTCAACGCAATCCAGCCATAAATAGAATTTTTTCGAATAGATCGGTCCCTGGTCCACTTCCCGGAAGAAAAAGTACTTCATATATTATACCAGGCAGCCAGCTACCCATGTGTCAAATTTAAACGCAATCCAACCATAAATATAATTTTTTCGATTAGGTCGGTCCCTGGTCCACTTCCCGGAAGAAAAAGTACTTCATATATTATACCTGGCACCCATCTACCCACCTATCAAGTTTCAACGCAATCCAGCCATAAATAGAATTTTTTCGAATAGGTCGGTCCCTGGTCCACTTCCCGGAAGAAAAAGTACTTTATTTATTGATCCAGGCAGCCAGCTACCCAGCTATCAAGTTTCAACGCAATCCAGCCATAATTAGAATTTTTCGAATAGATCGGTCCCTGGTCCACTTCCCGGAAGAAAAAGTACTTCATATATTATACCTGGCACCCATCTACCCACCTATCAAGTTTCAACGCAATCCAGCCATAAATATAATTTTTTCGAATATGTCGGTCCCTGGTCCACTTCCCGGAAGAAAAAGTACTTCATATATTATACCTGGTACCCATCTACCCACCTATTAAGTTTCAATGCAATCCAGCCATAAATAGAATTTTTTCGAATAGATCGGTCCCTGGTCCACTTCCCGGAAGAAAAACTACTTTCTATGTGCCACCAGGCAGTCAGCTACCCACGTATCAAGTTTTAACGGAATCCAACCATAAATAGAATTTTTTCGAATAGATCGGTCCCTGGTCCACTTCCCGGAAAAAAAGGTACTTCATATATTATACCAGGCAGCCAGCTACCCATGTGTCAAATTTTTTTCGCAATCCAACCATAAATATAATTTTTTCGAATAGGTCGGTCCCTGGTCCACTTCCCGGAAGAAAAAGTACTTCATATATTATACCTGGCACCCATCTACCCACCTATCAAGTTTCAACGCAATCCAGCCATAAATATAATTTTTTCGAATATGTCGGTCCCTGGTCCACTTCCCGGAAGAAAAAGTACTTCATATATTATACCAGGCAGCCAGCTACCCATGTGCCAAATTTAAACGCAATCCAACCATAAATATAATTTTTTCGAATAGGTCGGTCCCTGGTCCACTTCCCGGAAGAAAAAGTACTTCATATATTATACCAGGCAGCCAGCTACCCATGTGCCAAATTTAAATGCAATCCAACCATAAATATAATTTTTTCGAATAGGTCGGTCCCTGGTCCACTTCCCGGAAGAAAAAGTACTTCATATATTATACCTGGCACCCAGCTACCCATGTGTCAAATTTAAACGCAATCCAACCATAAATATAATTTTTTCGAATAGGTCGGTCCCTGGTCCACTTCCCGGAAGAAAAAGTACTTCATATATATACCTGGCACCCATCTACCCACCTATTAAGTTTCAACGCAATCCAGCCATAAATAGAATTTTTTCGAATAGATCGGTCCCTGGTCCACTTCCCGGAAGAAAAAGTACTTCATATATTATACCAGGCAGCCAGCTACCCATGTGCCAAATTTAAATGCAATCCAACCATAAATATAATTTTTTCGAATAGGTCGGTCCCTGGTCCACTTCCCGGAAGAAAAAGTACTTCATATATTATACCTGGCACCCAGCTACCCATGTGTCAAATTTAAACGCAATCCAACCATAAATATAATTTTTTCGAATAGGTCGGTCCCTGGTCCACTTCCCGGAAGAAAAAGTACTTCATATATTATACCTGGTACCCATCTACCCACCTATTAAGTTTCAACGCAATCCAGCCATAAATTGATTTTTTTCGAATAGATCGGTCCCTGGTCCACTTCCCGGAAGAAAAAGTACTTCATATATTATACCTGGCACCCAGCTACCCATGTGTCAAATTTAAACGCAATCTAACCATAAATATAATTTTTTCGAATAGGTCGGTCCCTGGTCCACTTCCCGGAAGAAAAAGTACTTCATATATTATACCTGGCACCCATCTACCCACCTATTAAGTTTCAACGCAATCCAGCCATAAATAGAATTTTTTCGAATAGATCGGTCCCTGGTCCACTTCCCGGAAGAAAAACTACTTTCTATGTGCCACCAGGCAGTCAGCTACCCACGTATCAAGTTTTAACGGAATCCAACCATAAATAGAATTTTTTCGAATAGATCGGTCCCTGGTCCACTTCCCGGAAAAAAAGGTACTTCATATATTATACCAGGCAGCCAGCTACCCATGTGTCAAATTTTTTTCGCAATCCAACCATAAATATAATTTTTTCGAATAGGTCGGTCCCTGGTCCACTTCCCGGAAGAAAAAGTACTTCATATATTATACCTGGCACCCATCTACCCACCTATCAAGTTTCAACGCAATCCAGCCATAAATATAATTTTTTCGAATATGTCGGTCCCTGGTCCACTTCCCGGAAGAAAAAGTACTTCATATATTATACCAGGCAGCCAGCTACCCATGTGCCAAATTTAAACGCAATCCAACCATAAATATAATTTTTTCGAATAAGTCGGTCCCTGGTCCACTTCCCGGAAGAAAAAGTACTTCATATATTATACCAGGCAGCCAGCTACCCATGTGCCAAATTTAAATGCAATCCAACCATAAATATAATTTTTTCGAATAGGTCGGTCCCTGGTCCACTTCCCGGAAGAAAAAGTACTTCATATATTATACCTGGCACCCAGCTACCCATGTGTCAAATTTAAACGCAATCCAACCATAAATATAATTTTTTCGAATAGGTCGGTCCCTGGTCCACTTCCCGGAAGAAAAAGTACTTCATATATATACCTGGCACCCATCTACCCACCTATTAAGTTTCAACGCAATCCAGCCATAAATAGAATTTTTTCGAATAGATCGGTCCCTGGTCCACTTCCCGGAAGAAAAAGTACTTCATATATTATACCAGGCAGCCAGCTACCCATGTGCCAAATTTAAATGCAATCCAACCATAAATATAATTTTTTCGAATAGGTCGGTCCCTGGTCCACTTCCCGGAAGAAAAAGTACTTCATATATTATACCTGGCACCCAGCTACCCATGTGTCAAATTTAAACGCAATCCAACCATAAATATAATTTTTTCGAATAGGTCGGTCCCTGGTCCACTTCCCGGAAGAAAAAGTACTTCATATATTATACCTGGTACCCATCTACCCACCTATTAAGTTTCAACGCAATCCAGCCATAAATTGATTTTTTTCGAATAGATCGGTCCCTGGTCCACTTCCCGGAAGAAAAAGTACTTCATATATTATACCAGGCAGCCAGCTACCCACGTATCAAGTTTTAACGCAATCCAGCCATAAATAGAATTTTTTCGAATAGATCGGTCCCTGGTCCACTTCCCGGAAGAAAAAGTACTTCATATATTATACCAGGCAGCCAGCTACCCATGTGCCAAATTTAAATGCAATCCAACCATAAATATAATTTTTTCGAATAGGTCGGTCCCTGGTCCACTTCCCGGAAGAAAAAGTACTTCATATATTATACCTGGCACCCAGCTACCCATGTGTCAAATTTAAACGCAATCCAACCATAAATATAATTTTTTCGAATAGGTCGGTCCCTGGTCCACTTCCCGGAAGAAAAAGTACTTCATATATTATACCTGGTACCCATCTACCCACCTATTAAGTTTCAACGCAATCCAGCCATAAATTGATTTTTTTCGAATAGATCGGTCCCTGGTCCACTTCCCGGAAGAAAAAGTACTTCATATATTATACCAGGCAGCCAGCTACCCACGTATCAAGTTTTAACGCAATCCAGCCATAAATAGAATTTTTTCGAATAGATCGGTCCCTGGTCCACTTCCCGGAAGAAAAAGTACTTCATATATTATACCAGGCAGCCAGCTACCCATGTGCCAAATTTAAATGCAATCCAACCATAAATATAATTTTTTCGAATAGGTCGGTCCCTGGTCCACTTCCCGGAAGAAAAAGTACTTCATATATTATACCTGGCACCCATCTACCCACCTATTAAGTTTCAACGCAATCCAGCCATAAATAGAATTTTTTCGAATAGATCGGTCCCTGGTCCACTTCCCGGAAGAAAAAGTACTTCATATATTATACCTGGCACCCAGCTACCCATGTGTCAAATTTAAACGCAATCCAACCATAAATATAATTTTTTCGAATAGGTCGGTCCCTGGTCCACTTCCCGGAAGAAAAAGTACTTCATATATTATACCTGGCACCCATCTACCCACCTATTAAGTTTCAACGCAATCCAGCCATAAATAGAATTTTTTCGAATAGATCGGTCCCTGGTCCACTTCCCGGAAGAAAAAGTACTTCATATATTATACCAGGCAGCCAGCTACCCATGTGCCAAATTTAAATGCAATCCAACCATAAATATAATTTTTTCGAATAGGTCGGTCCCTGGTCCACTTCCCGGAAGAAAAAGTACTTCATATATTATACCTGGCACCCAGCTACCCATGTGTCAAATTTAAACGCAATCCAACCATAAATATAATTTTTTCGAATAGGTCGGTCCCTGGTCCACTTCCCGGAAGAAAAAGTACTTCATATATATACCTGGCACCCATCTACCCACCTATTAAGTTTCAACGCAATCCAGCCATAAATTGATTTTTTTCGAATAGATCGGTCCCTGGTCCACTTCCCGGAAGAAAAAGTACTTCATATATTATACCTGGCACCCAGCTACCCATGTGTCAAATTTAAACGCAATCCAACCATAAATATAATTTTTTCGAATAGGTCGGTCCCTGGTCCACTTCCCGGAAGAAAAAGTACTTCATATATTATACCTGGCACCCATCTACCCACCTATTAAGTTTCAACGCAATCCAGCCATAAATAGAATTTTTTCGAATAGATCGGTCCCTGGTCCACTTCCCGGAAGAAAAAGTACTTCATATATTATACCAGGCAGCCAGCTACCCATGTGTCAAATTTAAACGCAATCCAACCATAAATATAATTTTTTCGATTAGGTCGGTCCCTGGTCCACTTCCCGGAAGAAAAAGTACTTCATATATTATACCTGGCACCCATCTACCCACCTATCAAGTTTCAACGCAATCCAGCCATAAATAGAATTTTTTCGAATAGGTCGGTCCCTGGTCCACTTCCCGGAAGAAAAAGTACTTTATTTATTGATCCAGGCAGCCAGCTACCCAGCTATCAAGTTTCAACGCAATCCAGCCATAATTAGAATTTTTCGAATAGATCGGTCCCTGGTCCACTTCCCGGAAGAAAAAGTACTTCATATATTATACCTGGCACCCATCTACCCACCTATCAAGTTTCAACGCAATCCAGCCATAAATATAATTTTTTCGAATATGTCGGTCCCTGGTCCACTTCCCGGAAGAAAAAGTACTTCATATATTATACCTGGTACCCATCTACCCACCTATTAAGTTTCAATGCAATCCAGCCATAAATAGAATTTTTTCGAATAGATCGGTCCCTGGTCCACTTCCCGGAAGAAAAACTACTTTCTATGTGCCACCAGGCAGTCAGCTACCCACGTATCAAGTTTTAACGGAATCCAACCATAAATAGAATTTTTTCGAATAGATCGGTCCCTGGTCCACTTCCCGGAAAAAAAGGTACTTCATATATTATACCAGGCAGCCAGCTACCCATGTGTCAAATTTTTTTCGCAATCCAACCATAAATATAATTTTTTCGAATAGGTCGGTCCCTGGTCCACTTCCCGGAAGAAAAAGTACTTCATATATTATACCTGGCACCCATCTACCCACCTATCAAGTTTCAACGCAATCCAGCCATAAATATAATTTTTTCGAATATGTCGGTCCCTGGTCCACTTCCCGGAAGAAAAAGTACTTCATATATTATACCAGGCAGCCAGCTACCCATGTGCCAAATTTAAACGCAATCCAACCATAAATATAATTTTTTCGAATAGGTCGGTCCCTGGTCCACTTCCCGGAAGAAAAAGTACTTCATATATTATACCAGGCAGCCAGCTACCCATGTGCCAAATTTAAATGCAATCCAACCATAAATATAATTTTTTCGAATAGGTCGGTCCCTGGTCCACTTCCCGGAAGAAAAAGTACTTCATATATTATACCTGGCACCCAGCTACCCATGTGTCAAATTTAAACGCAATCCAACCATAAATATAATTTTTTCGAATAGGTCGGTCCCTGGTCCACTTCCCGGAAGAAAAAGTACTTCATATATATACCTGGCACCCATCTACCCACCTATTAAGTTTCAACGCAATCCAGCCATAAATAGAATTTTTTCGAATAGATCGGTCCCTGGTCCACTTCCCGGAAGAAAAAGTACTTCATATATTATACCAGGCAGCCAGCTACCCATGTGCCAAATTTAAATGCAATCCAACCATAAATATAATTTTTTCGAATAGGTCGGTCCCTGGTCCACTTCCCGGAAGAAAAAGTACTTCATATATTATACCTGGCACCCAGCTACCCATGTGTCAAATTTAAACGCAATCCAACCATAAATATAATTTTTTCGAATAGGTCGGTCCCTGGTCCACTTCCCGGAAGAAAAAGTACTTCATATATTATACCTGGTACCCATCTACCCACCTATTAAGTTTCAACGCAATCCAGCCATAAATTGATTTTTTTCGAATAGATCGGTCCCTGGTCCACTTCCCGGAAGAAAAAGTACTTCATATATTATACCAGGCAGCCAGCTACCCACGTATCAAGTTTTAACGCAATCCAGCCATAAATAGAATTTTTTCGAATAGATCGGTCCCTGGTCCACTTCCCGGAAGAAAAAGTACTTCATATATTATACCAGGCAGCCAGCTACCCATGTGCCAAATTTAAATGCAATCCAACCATAAATATAATTTTTTCGAATAGGTCGGTCCCTGGTCCACTTCCCGGAAGAAAAAGTACTTCATATATTATACCTGGCACCCAGCTACCCATGTGTCAAATTTAAACGCAATCCAACCATAAATATAATTTTTTCGAATAGGTCGGTCCCTGGTCCACTTCCCGGAAGAAAAAGTACTTCATATATTATACCTGGCACCCATCTACCCACCTATTAAGTTTCAACGCAATCCAGCCATAAATAGAATTTTTTCGAATAGATCGGTCCCTGGTCCACTTCCCGGAAGAAAAAGTACTTCATATATTATACCTGGCACCCAGCTACCCATGTGTCAAATTTAAACGCAATCCAACCATAAATATAATTTTTTCGAATAGGTCGGTCCCTGGTCCACTTCCCGGAAGAAAAAGTACTTCATATATTATACCTGGCACCCATCTACCCACCTATTAAGTTTCAACGCAATCCAGCCATAAATAGAATTTTTTCGAATAGATCGGTCCCTGGTCCACTTCCCGGAAGAAAAAGTACTTCATATATTATACCAGGCAGCCAGCTACCCATGTGCCAAATTTAAATGCAATCCAACCATAAATATAATTTTTTCGAATAGGTCGGTCCCTGGTCCACTTCCCGGAAGAAAAAGTACTTCATATATTATACCTGGCACCCAGCTACCCATGTGTCAAATTTAAACGCAATCCAACCATAAATATAATTTTTTCGAATAGGTCGGTCCCTGGTCCACTTCCCGGAAGAAAAAGTACTTCATATATATACCTGGCACCCATCTACCCACCTATTAAGTTTCAACGCAATCCAGCCATAAATTGATTTTTTTCGAATAGATCGGTCCCTGGTCCACTTCCCGGAAGAAAAAGTACTTCATATATTATACCTGGCACCCAGCTACCCATGTGTCAAATTTAAACGCAATCCAACCATAAATATAATTTTTTCGAATAGGTCGGTCCCTGGTCCACTTCCCGGAAGAAAAAGTACTTCATATATTATACCTGGCACCCATCTACCCACCTATTAAGTTTCAACGCAATCCAGCCATAAATAGAATTTTTTCGAATAGATCGGTCCCTGGTCCACTTCCCGGAAGAAAAAGTACTTCATATATTATACCAGGCAGCCAGCTACCCATGTGTCAAATTTAAACGCAATCCAACCATAAATATAATTTTTTCGATTAGGTCGGTCCCTGGTCCACTTCCCGGAAGAAAAAGTACTTCATATATTATACCTGGCACCCATCTACCCACCTATCAAGTTTCAACGCAATCCAGCCATAAATAGAATTTTTTCGAATAGGTCGGTCCCTGGTCCACTTCCCGGAAGAAAAAGTACTTTATTTATTGATCCAGGCAGCCAGCTACCCAGCTATCAAGTTTCAACGCAATCCAGCCATAATTAGAATTTTTCGAATAGATCGGTCCCTGGTCCACTTCCCGGAAGAAAAAGTACTTCATATATTATACCTGGCACCCATCTACCCACCTATCAAGTTTCAACGCAATCCAGCCATAAATAGAATTTTTTCGAATAGGTCGGTCCCTGGTCCACTTCCCGGAAGAAAAAGTACTTTATTTATTGATCCAGGCAGCCAGCTACCCAGCTATCAAGTTTCAACGCAATCCAGCCATAATTAGAATTTTTCGAATAGATCGGTCCCTGGTCCACTTCCCGGAAGAAAAAGTACTTCATATATTATACCTGGCACCCATCTACCCACCTATCAAGTTTCAACGCAATCCAGCCATAAATATAATTTTTTCGAATATGTCGGTCCCTGGTCCACTTCCCGGAAGAAAAAGTACTTCATATATTATACCTGGTACCCATCTACCCACCTATTAAGTTTCAATGCAATCCAGCCATAAATAGAATTTTTTCGAATAGATCGGTCCCTGGTCCACTTCCCGGAAGAAAAACTACTTTCTATGTGCCACCAGGCAGTCAGCTACCCACGTATCAAGTTTTAACGGAATCCAACCATAAATAGAATTTTTTCGAATAGATCGGTCCCTGGTCCACTTCCCGGAAAAAAAGGTACTTCATATATTATACCAGGCAGCCAGCTACCCATGTGTCAAATTTTTTTCGCAATCCAACCATAAATATAATTTTTTCGAATAGGTCGGTCCCTGGTCCACTTCCCGGAAGAAAAAGTACTTCATATATTATACCTGGCACCCATCTACCCACCTATCAAGTTTCAACGCAATCCAGCCATAAATATAATTTTTTCGAATATGTCGGTCCCTGGTCCACTTCCCGGAAGAAAAAGTACTTCATATATTATACCAGGCAGCCAGCTACCCATGTGCCAAATTTAAACGCAATCCAACCATAAATATAATTTTTTCGAATAGGTCGGTCCCTGGTCCACTTCCCGGAAGAAAAAGTACTTCATATATTATACCAGGCAGCCAGCTACCCATGTGCCAAATTTAAATGCAATCCAACCATAAATATAATTTTTTCGAATAGGTCGGTCCCTGGTCCACTTCCCGGAAGAAAAAGTACTTCATATATTATACCTGGCACCCAGCTACCCATGTGTCAAATTTAAACGCAATCCAACCATAAATATAATTTTTTCGAATAGGTCGGTCCCTGGTCCACTTCCCGGAAGAAAAAGTACTTCATATATATACCTGGCACCCATCTACCCACCTATTAAGTTTCAACGCAATCCAGCCATAAATAGAATTTTTTCGAATAGATCGGTCCCTGGTCCACTTCCCGGAAGAAAAAGTACTTCATATATTATACCAGGCAGCCAGCTACCCATGTGCCAAATTTAAATGCAATCCAACCATAAATATAATTTTTTCGAATAGGTCGGTCCCTGGTCCACTTCCCGGAAGAAAAAGTACTTCATATATTATACCTGGCACCCAGCTACCCATGTGTCAAATTTAAACGCAATCCAACCATAAATATAATTTTTTCGAATAGGTCGGTCCCTGGTCCACTTCCCGGAAGAAAAAGTACTTCATATATTATACCTGGTACCCATCTACCCACCTATTAAGTTTCAACGCAATCCAGCCATAAATTGATTTTTTTCGAATAGATCGGTCCCTGGTCCACTTCCCGGAAGAAAAAGTACTTCATATATTATACCTGGCACCCAGCTACCCATGTGTCAAATTTAAACGCAATCTAACCATAAATATAATTTTTTCGAATAGGTCGGTCCCTGGTCCACTTCCCGGAAGAAAAAGTACTTCATATATTATACCTGGCACCCATCTACCCACCTATTAAGTTTCAACGCAATCCAGCCATAAATAGAATTTTTTCGAATAGATCGGTCCCTGGTCCACTTCCCGGAAGAAAAACTACTTTCTATGTGCCACCAGGCAGTCAGCTACCCACGTATCAAGTTTTAACGGAATCCAACCATAAATAGAATTTTTTCGAATAGATCGGTCCCTGGTCCACTTCCCGGAAAAAAAGGTACTTCATATATTATACCAGGCAGCCAGCTACCCATGTGTCAAATATTTTTCGCAATCCAACCATAAATATAATTTTTTCGAATAGGTCGGTCCCTGGTCCACTTCCCGGAAGAAAAAGTACTTCATATATTATACCTGGCACCCATCTACCCACCTATCAAGTTTCAACGCAATCCAGCCATAAATATAATTTTTTCGAATATGTCGGTCCCTGGTCCACTTCCCGGAAGAAAAAGTACTTCATATATTATACCAGGCAGCCAGCTACCCATGTGCCAAATTTAAACGCAATCCAACCATAAATATAATTTTTTCGAATAAGTCGGTCCCTGGTCCACTTCCCGGAAGAAAAAGTACTTCATATATTATACCAGGCAGCCAGCTACCCATGTGCCAAATTTAAATGCAATCCAACCATAAATATAATTTTTTCGAATAGGTCGGTCCCTGGTCCACTTCCCGGAAGAAAAAGTACTTCATATATTATACCTGGCACCCAGCTACCCATGTGTCAAATTTAAACGCAATCCAACCATAAATATAATTTTTTCGAATAGGTCGGTCCCTGGTCCACTTCCCGGAAGAAAAAGTACTTCATATATATACCTGGCACCCATCTACCCACCTATTAAGTTTCAACGCAATCCAGCCATAAATAGAATTTTTTCGAATAGATCGGTCCCTGGTCCACTTCCCGGAAGAAAAAGTACTTCATATATTATACCAGGCAGCCAGCTACCCATGTGCCAAATTTAAATGCAATCCAACCATAAATATAATTTTTTCGAATAGGTCGGTCCCTGGTCCACTTCCCGGAAGAAAAAGTACTTCATATATTATACCTGGCACCCAGCTACCCATGTGTCAAATTTAAACGCAATCCAACCATAAATATAATTTTTTCGAATAGGTCGGTCCCTGGTCCACTTCCCGGAAGAAAAAGTACTTCATATATTATACCTGGTACCCATCTACCCACCTATTAAGTTTCAACGCAATCCAGCCATAAATTGATTTTTTTCGAATAGATCGGTCCCTGGTCCACTTCCCGGAAGAAAAAGTACTTCATATATTATACCTGGCACCCAGCTACTCATGTGTCAAATTTAAACGCAATCTAACCATAAATATAATTTTTTCGAATAGGTCGGTCCCTGGTCCACTTCCCGGAAGAAAAAGTACTTCATATATTATACCTGGCACCCATCTACCCACCTATTAAGTTTCAACGCAATCCAGCCATAAATAGAATTTTTTCGAATAGATCGGTCCCTGGTCCACTTCCCGGAAGAAAAAGTACTTCATATATTATACCAGGCAGCCAGCTACCCATGTGTCAAATTTAAACGCAATCCAACCATAAATATAATTTTTTCGATTAGGTCGGTCCCTGGTCCACTTCCCGGAAGAAAAAGTACTTCATATATTATACCTGGCACCCATCTACCCACCTATCAAATTTAAACGCAATCCAACCATAAATATAATTTTTTCGATTAGGTCGGTCCCTGGTCCACTTCCCGGAAGAAAAAGTACTTCATATATTATACCTGGCACCCATCTACCCACCTATCAAGTTTCAACGCAATCCAGCCATAAATAGAATTTTTTCGAATAGGTCGGTCCCTGGTCCACTTCCCGGAAGAAAAAGTGGTTCATATATTATACCAGGTAGCCAGCTACCCAGCTATCAAGTTTCAACGCAATCCAGCCATAATTAGAATTTTTCGAATAGATCGGTCCCTGGTCCACTTCCCGGAAGAAAAAGTACTTCATATATTATACCTGGCACCCATCTACCCACCTATCAAGTTTCAACGCAATCCAGCCATAAATATAATTTTTTCGAATATGTCGGTCCCTGGTCCACTTCCCGGAAGAAAAAGTACTTCATATATTATACCTGGTACCCATCTACCCACCTATTAAGTTTCAATGCAATCCAGCCATAAATAGAATTTTTTCGAATAGATCGGTCCCTGGTCCACTTCCCGGAAGAAAAACTACTTTCTATGTGCCACCAGGCAGTCAGCTACCCACGTATCAAGTTTTAACGGAATCCAACCATAAATAGAATTTTTTCGAATAGATCGGTCCCTGGT
Organism: Anomoia purmunda; assembly: GCA_951828415.1. NCBI lineage: Eukaryota > Metazoa > Arthropoda > Insecta > Diptera > Tephritidae > Anomoia > Anomoia purmunda. The sequence goes on from CATOUQ010000025.1 coordinate 58,949, forward strand.
CCACTTCCCGGAAAAAAAGGTACTTCATATATAATACCAGGCATCCAGCTACCCATGTGTCAAATTTTTTTCGCAATCCAACCATAAATATAATTTTTTCGAATAGGTCGGTCCCTGGTCCACTTCCCGGAAGAAAAAGTACTTCATATATTATACCTGGCACCCATCTACCCACCTATCAAGTTTCAACGCAATCCAGCCATAAATATAATTTTTTCGAATATGTCGGTCCCTGGTCCACTTCCCGGAAGAAAAAGTACTTCATATATTATACCAGGCAGCCAGCTACCCACGTATCAAGTTTTAACGCAATCCAGCCATAAATAGAATTTTTTCGAATAGATCGGTCCCTGGTCCACTTCCCGGAAGAAAAAGTACTTCATATATTATACCAGGCAGCCAGCTACCCATGTGTCAAATTTAAACGCAATCCAACCATAAATATAATTTTTTCGATTAGGTCGGTCCCTGGTCCACTTCCCGGAAGAAAAAGTACTTCATATATTATACCTGGCACCCATCTACCCACCTATCAAGTTTCAACGCAATCCAGCCATAAATATAATTTTTTCGAATATGTCGGTCCCTGGTCCACTTCCCGGAAGAAAAAGTACTTCATATATTATACCAGGCAGCCAGCTACCCATGTGCCAAATTTAAACGCAATCCAACCATAAATATAATTTTTTCGAATAGGTCGGTCCCTGGTCCACTTCCCGGAAGAAAAAGTACTTCATATATTACACCAGGCAGCCAGCTACCCATGTGCCAAATTTAAATGCAATCCAACCATAAATATAATTTTTTCGAATAGGTCGGTCCCTGGTCCACTTCCCGGAAGAAAAAGTACTTCATATATTATACCTGGCACCCAGCTACCCATGTGTCAAATTTAAACGCAATCCAACCATAAATATAATTTTTTCGAATAGGTCGGTCCCTGGTCCACTTCCCGGAAGAAAAAGTACTTCATATATATACCTGGCACCCATCTACCCACCTATTAAGTTTCAACGCAATCCAGCCATAAATATAATTTTTTTGAATAGATCGGTCCCTGGTCCCCTTCCATGAAGAAAAAGTACTTCATATATTATACCAGGCAGCCAGCTACCCATGTGCCAAATTTAAATGCAATCCAACCATAAATATAATTTTTTCGAATAGGTCGGTCCCTGGTCCACTTCCCGGAAGAAAAAGTACTTCATATATTATACCTGGCACCCAGCTACCCATGTGTCAAATTTAAACGCAATCCAACCATAAATATAATTTTTTCGAATAGGTCGGTCCCTGGTCCACTTCCCGGAAGAAAAAGTACTTCATATATTATAGCTGGCACCCATCTACCCACCTATTAAGTTTCAACGCAATCCAGCCATAAATTGATTTTTTTCGAATAGATCGGTCCCTGGTCCACTTCCCGGAAGAAAAAGTACTTCATATATTATACCTGGCACCCAGCTACCCATGTGTCAAATTTAAACGCAATCTAACCATAAATATAATTTTTTCGAATAGGTCGGTCCCTGGTCCACTTCCCGGAAGAAAAAGTACTTCATATATTATACCTGGCACCCATCTACCCACCTATCAAGTTTCAACGCAATCCAGCCATAAATATACTTCAAATATTATACCAGGCAGCCAGCTACCCATGTGCCAAATTTAAATGCAATCCAACCATAAATATAATTTTTTCGAATAGGTCGGTCCCTGGTCCACTTCCCGGAAGAAAAAGTACTTCATATATTATACCTGGCACCCAGCTACCCATGTGCCAAATTTAAATGCAATCCAACCATAAATATAATTTTTTCGAATAGGTCGGTCCCTGGTCCACTTCCCGGAAGAAAAAGTACTTCATATATTATACCTGGCACCCAGCTACCCATGTGTCAAATTTAAACGCAATCCAACCATAAATATAATTTTTTCGAATAGGTCGGTCCCTGGTCCACTTCCCGGAAGAAAAAGTACTCCATATATTATAGCTGGCACCCATCTACCCACCTATTAAGTTTCAACGCAATCCAGCCATAAATTGATTTTTTTCGAATAGATCGGTCCCTGGTCCACTTCCCGGAAGAAAAAGTACTTCATATATTATACCTGGCACCCAGCTACCCATGTGTCAAATTTAAACGCAATCTAACCATAAATATAATTTTTTCGAATAGGTCGGTCCCTGGTCCACTTCCCGGAAGAAAAAGTACTTCATATATTATACCTGGCACCCATCTACCCACCTATCAAGTTTCAACGCAATCCAGCCATAAATATACTTTATATATTATACCAGGCAGCCAGCTGCCCATGTGCCAAATTTAAATGCAATTCAACCATAAATATAATTTTTTCGAATAGGTCGGTCCCTGGTCCACTTCCCGGAAGAAAAAGTACTTCATATATTATACCTGGCACCCAGCTACCCATGTGTCAAATTTAAACGCAATCCAACCATAAATATAATTTTTTCGAATAGGTCGGTCCCTGGTCCACTTCCCGGAAGAAAAAGTACTTCATATATTATACATGGCACCCATCTACCCACCTATTAAGTTTCAACGCAATCCAGCCATAAATAGAATTTTTTCGAATAGATCGGTCCCTGGTCCACTTCCCGGAAGAAAAAGTACTTCATATATTATACCAGGCAGCCAGCTACCCATGTGTCAAATTTAAACGCAATCCAACCATAAATATAATTTTTTCGATTAGGTCGGTCCCTGGTCCACTTCCCGGAAGAAAAAGTACTTCATATATTATACCTGGCACCCATCTACCCACCTATCAAGTTTCAACGCAATCCAGCCATAAATAGAATTTTTTCGAATAGGTCGGTCCCTGGTCCACTTCCCGGAAGAAAAAGTGGTTCATATATTATACCTGGCAGCCAGCTACCCAGCTATCAAGTTTCAACGCAATCCAGCCATAATTAGAATTTTTCGAATAGATCGGTCCCTGGTCCACTTCCCGGAAGAAAAAGTACTTCATATATTATACCTGGCACCCATCTACCCACCTATCAAGTTTCAACGCAATCCAGCCATAAATAGAATTTTTTCGAATAGATCGGTCCCTGGTCCACTTCCCGGAAGGAAAACTACTTTCTATGTGCCTCCAGGCAGTCAGCTACCCACGTATCAAGTTTTAACGGAATCCAACCATAAATAGAATTTTTTCGAATAGATCGGTCCCTGGTCCACTTCCCGGAAAAAAAGGTACTTCATATATTATACCAGGCAGCCAGCTACCCATGTGTCAAATTTTTTTCGCAATCCAACCATAAATATAATTTTTTCGAATAGGTCGGTCCCTGGTCCACTTCCCGGAAGAAAAAGTACTTCATATATTATACCTGGCACCCATCTACCCACCTATCAAGTTTCAACGCAATCCAGCCATAAATATAATTTTTTCGAATATGTCGGTCCCTGGTCCACTTCCCGGAAGAAAAAGTACTTCATATATTATACCAGGCAGCCAGCTACCCATGTGCCAAATTTAAACGCAATCCAACCATAAATATAATTTTTTCGAATAGGTCGG
>CATOUQ010000025.1:112500-145000 GCA_951828415.1 Anomoia purmunda
ACTTACATACCTACATACATACATACCTACATACCTACATACCTACATACCTACATACATACATACCTACATACCTACATACATACATACCTACATACCTACATACCTACATACCTACATATATACATACCTACATACCTACATACCTACATACCTACATACCTACATACCTACATACCTACATACATACATACCTACATACATACATACCCTACCACATTAACATACGTACACGTACATATATATGTATATGCAAAGAACATGCATATGCAAACGGAGAGCGCGGGAAACCGACGCCAATACGCCAAGTGGTCTGGGGGCAAAACCTACGTCCCCTACCACATATATATAGCTATAGCACATCGCGCGGGCCGCCCCAAACCTACATACCTACGCCAATACGCCAAGTGGTCTGGGGGCAAAACCTACGTCCCCTACCACATATATATAGCTATAGCACATCGCGCGGGCCGCCCCAAACCTACATACCTACATACCTACATACATACATACCTACATACCTACATACCTACATACCTACATACCTACATACCTACATACATACATACATACATACCTACATACATACATACCTACATACCTACATACCTACATACCTACATACATACATACCTACATACCTACATACCTACATACCTACATACCTACATACATACATACCTACATACCTACATACATACATACTCTACCACATATACATACGTACACGTACATATATATGTATATGCAAAGAACATGCATATGCAAATGGAGAGCGCGCGGTGGCATACCGTCGCCAATACGCCAAATGGTCAGGGGGCAAAACCTACGTCCCCTACCACATATATATAGCTATAGCACATCGCGCGGGCCGCCCCAAACCTACATACCTACATACATACATACCTACATACCTACATACCTACATACCTACATACCTACATACCTACATACATACATACATACATACCTACATACCTACATACATACATACCTACATACCTATATACCCTACCACATATACATACGTACACGTACATATATATGTATATGCAAAGAACATGCATATGCAAACGGAGAGCGCGGGAAACCGACGCCAATACGCCAAGTGGTCTGGGGGCAAAACCTACGTCCCCTACCACATATATATAGCTATAGCACATCGCGCGGGCCGCCCCAAACCTACATACCTACATACCTACATACCTACATACCTACATACATACATACCTACATACCTACATACCTACATACTTACATACCTACATACATACATACCTACATACCTACATACCTACATACCTACATACATACATACCTACATACCTACATACCTACATACCTACATACCTACATACCTACGTACCTACATACATACATACCTACATACCTACATACCTACATACCTACATACATACATACCTACATACCTACATACATACATACACTACCACATTAACATACGTACACGTACATATATATGTATATGCAAAGAACATGCATATGCAAACGGAGAGCGCGCGGTGGCATACCGACGCCAATACGCCAAGTGGTCTGGGGGCAAAACCTACGTCTCCTACCACATATATATAGCTATAGCACATCGCGCGGGCCGCCCCAAACCTACATACCTACATACCTACATACCTACATACCTACATACATACATACCTACATACCTACATACCTACATACCTACATACATACATACCTACATACCTACATACCTACATACATACATACCTACATATATACATACCCTACCACATTAACATACGTACACGTACATATATATGCATATGCAAAGAACATGCATATGCAAACGGAGAGCGCGGGAAACCGACGCCAATACGCCAAGTGGTCTGGGGGCAAAACCTACGTCCCCTACCACATATATATAGCTATAGCACATCGCGCGGGCCGCCCCAAACCTACATACCTACATACCTACATACCTACATACATACATACCTACATACCAACATACATACATACCTACATACATACATACCCTACCACATTAACATACGTACACGTACATATATATGCATATGCAAAGAACATGCATATGCAAACGGAGAGCGCGGGAAACCGACGCCAATACGCCAAGTGGTCTGGGGGCAAAACCTACGTCCCCTACCACATATATATAGCTATAGCACATCGCGCGGGCCGCCCCAAACCTACATACCTACATACCTACATACATACATACCTACATACCTCCATACCTACATACTTACATACCTACATACATACATACCTACATACCTACATACCTACATACCTACATACATACATACCTACATACCTACTTACATACATACATACATACCTACATACCTACATACCTACATACATACATACCTACATACCTCCATACCTACATACCTACATACATACATACCTACATACATACATACCTACATACCTACATACCCTACCACATATACATACGTACACGTACATATATACATACCTACATACCTACATACCTACATACCTACATACATACATACCTACATACCTACATACCTACATACCTACATACCTACATACCTTCATACATACATACCTACATACATACATACCCTACCACATTAACATACGTACACGTACATATATATGTATATGCAAAGAACATGCATATGCAAACGGAGAGCGCGGGAAACCGACGCCAATACGCCAAGTGGTCTGGGGGCAAAACCTACGTCCCCTACCACATATATATAGCTATAGCACATCGCGCGGGCCGCCCCAAACCTACATACCTACATACCTACATACCTACATACATACATACCTACATACCAACATACCTACATAGCTACATACATACATACCTACATACCTACATACCTACATACATACATACCTACATACATACATACCTACATACCTACATACCCTATCACATATACATACGTACACGTACATATATATGTATATGCAAAGAACATGCATATGCAAACGGAGAGCGCGGGAAACCAATACGCCAAGTGGTCTGGGGGCAAAACCTACGTCCCCTACCACATATATATAGCTATAGCACATCGCGCGGGCCGCCCCAAACCTACATACCTACATACCTACATACATACATACCTACATACCTACATACCTACATACCTACATACCTACATACATACATACCTACATACCTACATACCTACATACATACATACCTACATACCTACATACATACATACTCTACCACATATACATACGTACACGTACATATATATGTATATGCAAAGAACATGCATATGCAAATGGAGAGCGCGCGGTGGCATACCGTCGCCAATACGCCAAATGGTCAGGGGGCAAAACCTACGTCCCCTACCACATATATATAGCTATAGCACATCGCGCGGGCCGCCCCAAACCTACATACCTACATACCTACATACCTACATACCTACATACCTACATACCTACATACATACATACTTACATTCCTACATACCTACATACCTACATACCTACATACATACATACCTACATACCTACATACATACCCTACCACATTAACATACGTACACGTACATATATATGTATATGCAAAGAACATGCATATGCAAACGGAAAGCGCGCGGTGGCATACCGACGCCAATACGCCAAGTGGTCTGGGGGCAAAACCTACGTCCCCTACCACATATATATAGCTATAGCACATCGCGCGGGCCGCCCCAAACCTACATACCTACATACCTACATACATACATACCTACATACCTACATACCTACATACCTACATACATACATACCTACATACCTACATACATACATACCTACATACATACATACCTACATACCTACATACCTACATACCTACATACCCTACCACATATACATACGTACACGTACATATATACATACCTACATACCTACATACCTACATACATACATACCTACATACCTACATACCTACATACCTACATACCTACATACATACATACCTACCTACCTACATACCTACATACCTACATACATACATACCCTACCCCATTAACATACGTACACGTACATATATATGTATATGCAAAGAACATGCATATGCAAACGGAGAGCGCGGGAGACCGACGCCAATACGCCAAGTGGTCTGGGGGCAAAACCTACATCCCCTACCACATATATATAGCTATAGCACATCGCGCGGGCCGCCCCAAACCTACATACCTACATACCTACATACCTACATACCTACATACCTACATACCTACATACATACATACCTACATACCAACATACCTACATAGCTACATACATACATACCACATACCTACATACCTACATACCTACATACCTACATACCTACATACATACATACCTACATACCTACATACCTACATACCCTACCACATATACATACGTACACGTACATATATATGTATATGCAAAGAACATGCATATGCAAACGGAGAGCGCGGGAAACCGACGCCAATACGCCAAGTGGTCTGGGGGCAAAACCTACGTCCCCTTCCACATATATAGAGCTATAGCACATCGCGCGGGCCGCCCCAAACCTACATACCTACATACACTACCACATATACATACGTACACGTACATATATATGTATATGCAAAGAACATGCATATGCAAACGGAGAGCGCGCGGTGGCATACCGGCGCCAATACGCCAAGTGGTCTGGGGGCAAAACCTACGTCCCCTACCACATATATATAGCTATAGCACATCGCGCGGGCCGCCCCAAACCTACATACCTACATACCTACACACATACATACCTACATACCTACATACCTACATACCTACATACATACATACTTACATTCCTACATACCTACATACCTACATACCTACATACATACATACCTACATACCTACATACATACCCTACCACATTAACATACGTACACGTACATATATACATACCTACATACCTATATACCTACATACATACATACCTACATACCTACATACATACATACCTACATACATACATACCTACATACCTACATTCCTACATACCTACATACCCTACCATATATACATACGTACACGTACATATATACATACCTACATACCTATATACCTACATACATACATACCTACATACCTACATACCTACATACCTACATACATACATACCCTACCACATTAACATACGTACACGTACATATATATGTATATGCAAAGAACATGCATATGCAAACGGAGAGCGCGGGAAACCGACGCCAATACGCCAAGTGGTCTGGGGGCAAAACCTACGTCCTCTACCACATATATATTGCTATAGCACATCGCGCGGGCCGCCCCAAACCTACTTACCTACATACCTACATACATACATACCTACATACCAACATACCTACATAGCTACATACATACATACCTACATACCTACATACCTACATACCTACATACATACATATCTACATACCTACATACCTACATACCCTACCACATATACATACGTACACGTACATATATATGTATATGCAAAGAACATGCATATGCAAACGGAGAGCGCGGGAAACCGACGCCAATACGCCAAGTGGTCTGGGGGCAAAACCTACGTCCCCTACCACATATATATAGCTATAGCACATCGCGCGGGCCGCCCCAAACCTACATACCTACATACCTACATACCTACATACCTACATACATACATACCTACATACCTACATACCTACATACCTACATACCTACATACACACATACCTACATACCTACATACATACATACCTACATACCTACATACATACATACCTACATACCTACATACATACATACCTACATACCTACATACCTACATACCTACATACATACCCTACCACATTAACATACGTACACGTACATATATATGTATATGCAAAGAACATGCATATGCAAACGGAGAGCGCGCGGTGGCATACCGACGCCAATACGCCAAGTGGTCTGGGGGCAAAACCTACGTCCCCTACCACATATATATAGCTATAGCACATCGCGCGGGCCGCCCCAAACCTACATACCTACATACCTACATACCTATATACCTACATACATACATACCTACATACCTACATACCTACATACCTACATACCTACATACATACATACCTACATACCTACATACCTACATACATACATACCTACATACCTACATACCCTACCACATTAACATACGTACACGTACATATATATGTATATGCAAAGAACATGCATATGCAAACGGAGAGCGCGGTGGCATACCGACGCCAATACGCCAAGTGGTCTGGGGGCAAAACCTACGTCCCCTACCACATATATACAGCTATAGCACATCGCGCGGGCCGCCCCAAACCTACATACCTACATACCTACATACCTACATACATACATACCTACATACATACATACATACATACCTACATACCTACATACATACATACCTACATACATACATACATACATACCTACATACCTACATACCTACATACCCTACCACATATACATACGTACACGTACATATATATGTATATGCAAAGAACATGCATATGCAAACGGAGAGCGCGCGGTGGCATACCGACGCCAATACGCCAAGTGGTCTGGGGGCAAAACCTACGTCCCCTACCACATATATATAGCTATAGCACATCGCGCGGGCCGCCCCAAACCTACATACCTACATACCTACATACATACATACCTACATACATACATACCTACATACCTACATACCTACATACCTACATACCTACATACATACATACCTACATACATACGTACACGTACATATATATGTATATGCAAAGAACATGCATATGCAAACGGAGAGCGCGCGGTGGCATACCGACGCCAATACGCCAAGTGGTCTGGGGGCAAAACCTACGTCCCCTACCACATATATATAGCTATAGCACATCGCGCGGGCCGCCCCAAACCTACATACCTACATACCTACATACCTACATACATACATACCTACATACCTACATACCTACATACCTACATACCTACATACACACATACCTACATACCTACATACATACATACCTACATACCTACATACATACATACCTACATACATACATACCTACATACATACATATCTACATACCTACATACCTACATACCTACATACATACATACCTACATACCTACATACCTACATACCTCCATACATACATACCCTACCACATTAACATACATACACGTACATATATATGTATATGCAAAGAACATGCATATGCAAACGGAGAGCGCGCGGTGGCATACCGTCGCCAATACGCCAAGTGGTCAGGGGGCAAAACATACGTCCCCTACCACATATATATAGCTATAGCACATCGCGCGGGCCGCCCCAAACCTACATACCTACATACCTACATACATACATACCTACATACCTACATACATACATACCTACATACCTACATACATACATACATACATACCTACATACCTACATACCTACATACCTACATACCTACATACCTACATACCTACATACCTACATACATACATACCTACATACCTACATACATACATACCCTACCACATTAACATACGTACACGTACATATATATGTATATGCAAAGAACATGCATATGCAAACGGAGAGCGCGCGGTGGCATACCGACTCCAATACGCCAAGTGGTCTGGGGGCAAAACCTACGTCCCCTACCACATATATATAGCTATAGCACATCGCGCGGGCCGCCCCAAACCTACATACCTACATACCTACATACATACATACCTACATACCTACATACATACATACCTACATACCTACATACATACATACATACATACCTACATACCTACATACCTACATACCTACATACCTACATACATACATACCTACATACCTACATACCTACATACATACATACCTACATACCTACATACATACATACCCTACCACATTAACATATGTACACGTACATATATATGTATATGCAAAGAACATGCATATGCAAACGGAGAGCGTGGGAAACTGACGCCAATACGCCAAGTGGTCTGGGGGCAAAACCTACGTCCCCTAAAAATATATATAGCTATAGCACAGCGCGCGGGCCGCCCCAAACCTACATACCTACATACACTACCACATATACATACGTACACGTACATATATATGTATATGCAAAGAACATGCCTATGCAAACGGAGAGCGCGCGGTGGCATACCGTCGCCAATACGCCAAGTGGTCAGGGGGCAAAACCTACGTCTCCTACCACATATATATAGCTATAGCACATCGCGCGGGCCGCCCCAAATCTACATACCTACATACCTACATACCTACATACCTACATACCTACATACCTACATACCTACATACATACATACATACATACATACATACCTACATACATACATACCTACATACCTACATACCCTACCACATATACATACGTACACGTACATATATATGTATATGCAAAGAACACGCATATGCAAACGGAGAGCGCGGGAAACCGACGCTACATACCTACATACATACATACCTACATACCTACATACCTACATACCTACATACCTACATACATACATACCTACATACCTACATACCTTCATACCTACATACCTACATACATACATACCCTACCACATTAACATACGTACACGTACATATATATGTATATGCAAAGAACATGCATATGCAAACGGAGAGCGCGCGGTGGCATACCGACGCCAATACGCCAAGTGGTCTGGGGGCAAAACCTACGTCCACTACCACATATATATAGCTATAGCACATCGCGCGGGCCGCCCCAAACCTACATACCTACATACCTACATACCTACATACCTACATACATACATACCTACATACCTACATACATACATACCCTACCACATTAACATACGTACACGTACATATATATATATATGCAAAGAACATGCATATGCAAACGGAGAGCGCGCGGTGGCATACCGACGGTAATACGCCAAGTGGTCTGGGGGCAAAACCTACGTCCCTTACCACATATATATAGCTATAGCACATCGCGCGGACCGCCCCAAACCTACCTACCTACATACCTAGATACCTACATACATACATACCTACATACCTACATACCTACATACCTACATACCTACATACATATATATAGCTATAGCACATCGCGCGGGCCGCCCCAAACCTACATACCTACATACCTACACACATACATACCTACATACCTACATACCTACATACATACATACTTACATTCCTACATACCTACATACCTACATACCAACATACATACATACCTACATACCTACATACATACCCTACCACATTAACATACGTACACGTACATATATATGTATATGCAAAGAACATGCATATGCAAACGGAGAGCGCGCGGTGGCATACCGACGCCAATACGCCAAGTGGTCTGGGGGCAAAACCTACGTCCCCTACCACATATATATAGCTATAGCACATCGCGCGGGCCGCCCCAAACCTACATACCTACATACCTACATACATACATACCTACATACCTACATACCTACATACATACATACCTACATACCTACATACCCTACCACATATACATACGTACACGTACATATATACATACCTACATACCTACATACCTACATACATACATACCTACATACCTACATACCTACATACCTACATACCTACATACCTACATACATACATACCTACATACCTACATACCTACATACATACATACCCTACCACATTAACATACGTACACGTACATATATATGTATATGCAAAGAACATGCATATGCAAACGGAGAGCGCGGGAAACCGACGCCAATACGCCAAGTGGTCTGGGGGCAAAACCTACGTCCTCTACCACATATATATAGCTATAGCACATCGCGCGGGCCTCCCCAAACCTACATACCTACATACCTACATACATACATACCTACATACCAACATACCTACATAGCTACATACATACATACCTACATACCTACATACCTACATACCTACATACATACATACCTACATACCTACATACCCTACCACATATACATACGTACACGTACATATATATGTATATGCAAAGAACATGCATATGCAAACGGAGAGCGCGGGAAACCGACGCCAATACGCCAAGTGGTCTGGGGGCAAAACCTACCTCCCCTACCACATATATATAGCTATAGCACATCGCGCGGGCCGCCCCAAGCCTACGTACCTACATACCCTACCACATATACATACGTACACGTACATATATATGTATATGCAAAGAACATGCATATGCAAACGGAGAGCGCGCGGTGGCATACCGACGCCAATACGCCAAGTGGTCTGGGGCAAAACCTACGTCCCCTACCACATATATATAGCTATAGCACATCGCGCGGGCCGCCCCAAACCTACATACCTACATACCTACATACCTATATACCTACATACATACATACCTACATACCTACATACCTACATACCTACATACCTACATACCTACATACATACATACCTACATACCTACATACCTACATACATACATACCTACATACCTACATACCCTACCACATTAACATACGTACACGTACATATATATGTATATGCAAAGAAAATGCATATGCAAACGGAGAGCGCGCGGTGGCATACCGACGCCAATACGCCAAGTGGTCTGGGGGCAAAACCTACGTCCACTACCACAAATATATAGCTATAGCACATCGCGCGGGCCGCCCCAAACCTACATACCTACATACCTACATACCTACATACATACATACCTACATACCTACATACCTACATACCTACATACATACATACCCTACCACATTAACATACGTACACGTACATATATATGTATATGCAAAGAACATGCATATGCAAACGGAGAGCGCGCGGTGGCATACCGACGGTAATACGCCAAGTGGTCTGGGGGCAAAACCTACGTCCCTTACCACATATATGTATATAGCTATAGCACATCGCGCGGGCCGCCCCAAACCTACCTACCTACATACCTAGATACCTACATACATACATACCTACATACCTACATACCTACATACCTACATACATACATACCTACATACCTATGTACATACCTACATACCTACATACATACATACCCTACCACATTAACATACGTACACGTGCATATATATGTATATGCAAAGAACATGCATATGCAAACGGAGAGCGCGCGGTGGCATACCGACGCCAATACGCCAAGTGGTCTGGGGGCAAAACCTACGTCCCCTACCACATATATATAGCTATAGCACATCGCGCGGGCCGCCCCAAACCTACATACCTACATACCTACATACATACATACCTACATACCTACATACCTACATACATACATACCTACATACCTACATATATATAGCTATAGCACATCGCGCGGGCCGCCCCAAACCTACATACCTACATACCTACATACATACATACCTACATACCTACATACATACATATCTACATACCTACATACATACATACATACATACCTACATACCTACATACCTACATACCTACATACATACATACCTACATACCTACATACCTACATACATACATACCTACATACCTACATACATACATACCCTACCACATTAACATATGTACACGTACATATATATGTATATGCAAAGAACATGCATATGCAAACGGAGAGCGCGGGAAACCGACGCCAATACGCCAAGTGGTCTGGGGGCAAAACCTACGTCCCCTAAAAATATATATAGCTATAGCACAGCGCGCGGGCCGCCCCAAACCTACATACCTACATACACTACCACATATACATACGTACACGTACATATATATGTATATGCAAAGAACATGCCTATGCAAACGGAGAGCGCGCGGTGGCATACCGTCGCCAATACGCCAAGTGGTCAGGGGGCAAAACCTACGTCTCCTACCACATATATATAGCTATAGCACATCGCGCGGGCCGCCCCAAATCTACATACCTACATACCTACATACATACATACCTACATACCTACATACATACATACATACATACATACATACCTACATACATACATACCTACATACCTACATACATACATACCCTACCACATTAACATACGTACACGTACATATATATGTATATGCAAAGAACATGCATATGCAAACGGAGAGCGCGCGGTGGCATACCGACGCCAATACGCCAAGTGGTCTGGGGGCAAAACCTACGTCCACTACCACATATATATAGCTATAGCACATCGCGCGGGCCGCCCCAAACCTACATACCTACATACCTACATACCTACATACCTACATACATACATACCTACATACCTACATACATACATACCCTACCACATTAACATACGTACACGTACATATATATATATATGCAAAGAACATGCATATGCAAACGGAGAGCGCGCGGTGGCATACCGACGGTAATACGCCAAGTGGTCTGGGGGCAAAACCTACGTCCCTTACCACATATATATAGCTATAGCACATCGCGCGGGCCGCCCCAAACCTACCTACCTACATACCTAGATACCTACATACATACATACCTACATACCTACATACCTACATACCTACATACCTACATACCTACATACCTACATACCTACATACATATATATAGCTATAGCACATCGCGCGGGCCGCCCCAAACCTACATACCTACATACCTACACACATACATACCTACATACCTACATACCTACATACATACATACTTACATTCCTACATACCTACATACCTACATACCTACATACCAACATACATACATACCTACATACCTACATACATACCCTACCACATTAACATACGTACACGTACATATATATGTATATGCAAAGAACATGCATATGCAAACGGAGAGCGCGCGGTGGCATACCGACGCCAATACGCCAAGTGGTCTGGGGGCAAAACCTACGTCCCCTACCACATATATATAGCTATAGCACATCGCGCGGGCCGCCCCAAACCTACATACCTACATACCTACATACATACATACCTACATACCTACATACCTACATACATACATACCTACATACCTACATACCCTACCACATATACATACGTACACGTACATATATACATACCTACATACCTACATACCTACATACATACATACCTACATACCTACATACCTACATACCTACATACCTACATACCTACATACATACATACCTACATACCTACATACCTACATACATACATACCCTACCACATTAACATACGTACACGTACATATATATGTATATGCAAAGAACATGCATATGCAAACGGAGAGCGCGGGAAACCGACGCCAATACGCCAAGTGGTCTGGGGGCAAAACCTACGTCCTCTACCACATATATATAGCTATAGCACATCGCGCGGGCCGCCCCAAACCTACATACCTACATACCTACATACATACATACCTACATACCAACATACCTACATAGCTACATACATACATACCTACATACCTACATACCTACATACCTACATACATACATACCTACATACCTACATACCCTACCACATATACATACGTACACGTACATATATATGTATATGCAAAGAACATGCATATGCAAACGGAGAGCGCGGGAAACCGACGCCAATACGCCAAGTGGTCTGGGGGCAAAACCTACCTCCCCTACCACATATATATAGCTATAGCACATCGCGCGGGCCGCCCCAAGCCTACGTACCTACATACCCTACCACATATACATACGTACACGTACATATATATGTATATGCAAAGAACATGCATATGCAAACGGAGAGCGCGCGGTGGCATACCGACGCCAATACGCCAAGTGGTCTGGGGGCAAAACCTACGTCCCCTACCACATATATATAGCTATAGCACATCGCGCGGGCCGCCCCAAACCTACATACCTACATACCTACATACCTATATACCTACATACATACATACCTACATACCTACATACCTACATACCTACATACCTACATACCTACATACATACATACCTACATACCTACATACCTACATACATACATACCTACATACCCTACCACATTAACATACGTACACGTACATATATATGTATATGCAAAGAAAATGCATATGCAAACGGAGAGCGCGCGGTGGCATACCGACGCCAATACGCCAAGTGGTCTGGGGGCAAAACCTACGTCCACTACCACAAATATATAGCTATAGCACATCGCGCGGGCCGCCCCAAACCTACATACCTACATACCTACATACCTACATACATACATACCTACATACCTACATACCTACATACATACATACCCTACCACATTAACATACGTACACGTACATATATATGTATATGCAAAGAACATGCATATGCAAACGGAGAGCGCGCGGTGGCATACCGACGGTAATACGCCAAGTGGTCTGGGGGCAAAACCTACGTCCCTTACCACATATATGTATATAGCTATAGCACATCGCGCGGGCCGCCCCAAACCTACCTACCTACATACCTAGATACCTACATACATACATACCTACATACCTACATACCTACATACCTACATACATACATACCTACATACCTATGTACATACCTACATACCTACATACATACATACCCTACCACATTAACATACGTACACGTGCATATATATGTATATGCAAAGAACATGCATATGCAAACGGAGAGCGCGCGGTGGCATACCGACGCCAATACGCCAAGTGGTCTGGGGGCAAAACCTACGTCCCCTACCACATATATATAGCTATAGCACATCGCGCGGGCCGCCCCAAACCTACATACCTACATACCTACATACATACATACCTACATACCTACATACCTACATACATACATACCTACATACCTACATATATATAGCTATAGCACATCGCGCGGGCCGCCCCAAACCTACATACCTACATACCTACATACCTACATACCTACATACCTACATACCTACATACATACATACCTACATACCAACATACCTACATAGCTACATACATACATACCTACATACATACATACCTACATACCTACATACCTACATACATACATACCTACATACCTACATACCTACATACCCTACCACATATACATACGTACACGTACATATATATGTATATGCAAAGAACATGCATATGCAAACGGAGAGCGCGGGAAACCGACGCCAATACGCCAAGGGGTCTGGGGGCAAAACCTACGTCCCCTTCCACATATATAG
The DNA here is from genome assembly GCA_951828415.1 of Anomoia purmunda. Classification (NCBI taxonomy): domain Eukaryota; kingdom Metazoa; phylum Arthropoda; class Insecta; order Diptera; family Tephritidae; genus Anomoia; species Anomoia purmunda. The sequence continues at coordinate 127,569 of CATOUQ010000025.1, forward strand.
AGCACATCGCGCGGGCCGCCCCAAACCTACATACCTACATACACTACCACATATACATACGTACACGTACATATATATGTATATGCAAAGAACATGCATATGCAAACGGAGAGCGCGCGGTGGCATACCGACGCCAATACGCCAAGTGGTCTGGGGCAAAACCTACGTCCCCTACCACATATATATAGCTATAGCACATCGCGCGGGCCGCCCCAAACCTACATACCTACATACCTACACACATACATACCTACATACCTACATACCTACATACCTACATACATACATACTTACATTCCTACATACCTACATACCTACATACCTACATACATACATACCTACATACCTACATACATACCCTACCACATTAACATACGTACACGTATATGTATATGCAAAGAACATGCATATGCAAACGGAGAGCGCGCGGTGGCATACCGACGCCAATACGCCAAGTGGTCTGGGGGCAAAACCTACGTCCCCTACCACATATATATAGCTATAGCACATCGCGCGGGCCGCCCCAAACCTACATACCTACATACCTACATACATACATACCTACATACCTACATACCTACATACCTACATACATACATACCTACATACCTACATACATACATACCCTACCACATTAACATACGTACACGTACATATATATGTATATGCAAAGAACATGCATATGCAAACGGAGAGCGCGGGAAACCGACGCCAATACGCCAAGTGGTCTGGGGGCAAAACCTACGTCCCCTACCACATATATATAGCTATAGCACATCGCGCGGGCCGCCCCAAACCTACATACCTACATAACTACACACATACATACCTACATACCTACATACCTACATACCTACATACATACATACCTACATACCTACATACCTAAATACCTACATACCTACATACATACATACCCTACCACATTAACATACGTACACGTACATATATATGTATATGCAAAGAACATGCATATGCAAACGGAGAGCGCGGGAAACCGACGCCAATACGCCAAGTGGTCTGGGGGCAAAACCTACGTCCCCTACCACATATATATAGCTATAATACATCGCGCGGGCCGCCCCAAACCTACATACCTACATACCTACATAGCTACATACCTACATACATACATACCTACATACCTACATACCTACATACCTACATACATACATACCTACATACATACATACCTACATACCTACATACCTACATACCTACATACCCTACCACATATACATACGTACGTACATATATATGTATATGCAAAGAACATGCATATGCAAACGGAGAACGCGGGAAACCGACGCCAATACGCCAAGTGGTCTGGGGGCAAAACCTACGTCCCCTACCACATATATATAGCTATAGCACATCGCGCGGGCCGCCCCAAGCCTACATACCTACATACCCTACCACATATACATACGTACACGTACATATATATGTATATGCAAAGAACATGCATATGCAAACGGAGAGCGCGCGGTGGCATACCGACGCCAATACGCCAAGTGGTCTGGGGGCAAAACCTACGTCCCCTACCACATGTATATAGCAATAGCACATCGCGCGGGCCGCCCCAAACCTACATACCTACATACCTACATACCTACATACCTACATACCTACATACATACATACCTACATACCTACATACCTACATGCATACATACCTACATACCTACATACCTACATACATACATACCTACATACATACATACCCTACCACATTAACATTCGTACACGTACATATATATGTATATGCAAAGAACATGCATATGCAAACGGAGAGCACGGGGAACCGACGCCAATGCGCCAAGTGGTCTGGGGGCAAAACCTACGTCCCCTACCACATATATATAGCTATAGCACATCGCGCGGGCCGCCCCAAACCTACATACCTACATACCTACATACCTACATACCTACATACATACATACCTACATACCTACATACCTACATACCTACATACATACATACCTACATACCTACATACATACATACCCTACCACATTAACATACGTACACGTACATATATATGTATATGCAAAGAACATGCATATGCAAACGGAGAGCGCGGGAAACCGACGCCAATACGCCAAGTGGTCTGGGGGCAAAACCTACGTCCCCTACCACATATATATAGCTATAGCACATCGCGCGGGCCGCCCCAAACCTACATACCTACATAACTACACACATACATACCTACATACCTACATACCTACATACCTACATACATACATACCTACATACCTACATACCTAAATACCTACATACCTACATACATACATACCCTACCACATTAACATACGTACACGTACATATATATGTATATGCAAAGAACATGCATATGCAAACGGAGAGCGCGGGAAACCGACGCCAATACGCCAAGTGGTCTGGGGGCAAAACCTACGTCCCCTACCACATATATATAGCTATAATACATCGCGCGGGCCGCCCCAAACCTACATACCTACATACCTACATAGCTACATACCTACATACATACATACCTACATACCTACATACCTACATACCTACATACATACATACCTACATACATACATACCTACATACCTACATACCTACATACCTACATACCCTACCACATATACATACGTACGTACATATATATGTATATGCAAAGAACATGCATATGCAAACGGAGAACGCGGGAAACCGACGCCAATACGCCAAGTGGTCTGGGGGCAAAACCTACGTCCCCTACCACATATATATAGCTATAGCACATCGCGCGGGCCGCCCCAAGCCTACATACCTACATACCCTACCACATATACATACGTACACGTACATATATATGTATATGCAAAGAACATGCATATGCAAACGGAGAGCGCGCGGTGGCATACCGACGCCAATACGCCAAGTGGTCTGGGGGCAAAACCTACGTCCCCTACCACATGTATATAGCAATAGCACATCGCGCGGGCCGCCCCAAACCTACATACCTACATACCTACATACCTACATACCTACATACCTACATACATACATACCTACATACCTACATACCTACATGCATACATACCTACATACCTACATACCTACATACATACATACCTACATACATACATACCCTACCACATTAACATTCGTACACGTACATATATATGTATATGCAAAGAACATGCATATGCAAACGGAGAGCACGGGGAACCGACGCCAATGCGCCAAGTGGTCTGGGGGCAAAACCTACGTCCCCTACCACATATATATAGCTATAGCACATCGCGCGGGCCGCCCCAAACCTACATACCTACATACCTACATACCTACATACATACATACCTACATACCTACATACCTACTTACCTACATACCTACATACATACATACTCTACCACATATACATACGTACACGTACATATATATGTATATGCAAAGAACATGCATATGCAAACGGAGAGCGCGCGGTGGCATACCGACGCCAATACGCCAAGTGGTCTGGGGGCAAAACCTACGTCCCCTACCACATATATATAGCTATAGCACATCGCGCGGGCCGCCCCAAACCTACATACCTACATACCTACATACCTACATACATACATACCTACATACCTACATACCTACATACCTACATACCTACATACATACATACCTACATACCTACATACCTACATACCTACATACATACATACCTACATACCTACATACATACATACCTACATACCTACATACCCTACCACATATACATACGTACACGTACATATATACATACCTACATACCTACATACCTACATACATACATACCTACATACCTACATACCTACATACCTACATACCTACATACCTACACGGCTGCTTTCGGGCGTATCTTCATCGCTTTAAGCATGACGACTCCCCAGAGTGCCCGTCCTGCTTAGGAGTCGCAGAAGATGCAGAGCACGTTTTCTTTGAGTGCCCTCGCTTTTGCCATCAGCGAGAACGATTGGAGGGTGCCCTCAACATCAAAGTGCAACCAGAGACCATAGTCGAACAAATGCTTTCATCAGAAGCCGCCTGGAATGCCACAAGTACATATGCCACAGAGGTTCTAATAGACCTGCGTTCCATCGAGAGAAGAAGAGTAAATGACAGAAGATAGAAGAAAGGAAGTTAACACCTTAGCCATCAGAAGGAAGAGCAATAGCTAGATCCTCCCCTCACGAAGTAATGCTTGACGGCGGTTTCCATGAGGATCAGAGGCAAGAGAAACGAAGGGAAGGTTTTAGTCGGTATTAGCATTGACATGTCACCAGTCGATGTTCGAGTCCGACATATCCAAGTGAAACACCTAAGCTTGTTGAATACGTAAAAGTATTTCCCCCCTTCGACAAACAAAAAAAAAAAAAAAAAAAAAACATACCTACATACCTACATACATACATACCTACATACATACATACCCTACCACATTAACATACGTACACGTACATATATATGTATATGCAAAGAACATGCATATGCAAACGGAGAGCGCGGGAAACCGACGCCAATACGCCAAGTGGTCTGCGGGCAAAACCTACGTCCCCTACCACATATATATAGCTATAGCACATCGCGCGGGCCGCCCCAAACCTACATACCTACATACCTACATACCTACATACATACATACCTACATACCAACATACCTACATAGCTACATACATACATACCTACATACATACATACCTACATACATACATACCTACATACCTACATACCCTATCACATATACATACGTACACGTACATATATATGTATATGCAAAGAACATGCATATGCAAACGGAGAGCGCGGGAAACCGACGCCAATACGCCAAGTGGTCGGGGGGCAAAACCTACGTCCCCTACCACATATATATAGCTATATCACATCGCGCGGGCCGCCCCAAACCTACATACCTACATACCTACATACATACATACCTACATACCTACATACCTACATACCTACATACCTACATACCTACATACATACATACCTACATACCTACATACCTACATACCTACATACATACATACCTACATACTCTACCACATATACATACGTACACGTACATATATATGTATATGCAAAGAACATGCATATGCAAATGGAGAGCGCGCGGTGGCATACCGTCGCCAATACGCCAAATGGTCAGGGGGCAAAACCTACGTCCCCTACCACATATATAAAGCTATAGCACATCGCGCGGGCCGCCCCAAACCTACATACCTACATACCTACATACCTACATACCTACAAACATACATACTTACATTCCCACATACCTACATACCTACATACATACATACCTACATACCTACATACCTACATACATACCCTACCACATTAACATACGTACACGTACATATATATGTATATGCAAAGAACATGCATATGCAAACGGAGAGCGCGCGGTGGCATACCGACGCCAATACGCCAAGTGGTCTGGGGGCAAAACCTACGTCCCCTACCACATATATATAGCTATAGCACATCGCGCGGGCCGCCCCAAACCTACATACCTACATACCTACATACATACATACCTACATACCTACATACCTACATACATACATACATACATACCTACATACCTACATACATACATACCTACATACATACATACCTACATACCTACATACCTACATACCTACATACCTACATACCCTACCACATATACATACATACCTACATACCTACATACCTACATACCTACATACATACATACCTACCTACCTACATACATACATACCTACATACCTACATACCCTACCACATATACATACGTACACGTACATATATATGTATATGCAAAGAACACGCATATGCAAACGGAGAGCGCGGGAAACCGACGCTACATACCTACATACATACATACATACATACCTACATACCTACATACCTACATACCTACATACATACATACCTACATACCTACATACCTTCATACCTACATACCTACATACATACATACCCTACCACATTAACATACGTACACGTACATATATATGTATATGCAAAGAACATGCATATGCAAACGGAGAGCGCGCGGTGGCATACCGACGCCAATACGACAAGTGGTCTGGGGGCAAAACCTACGTCCACTACCACATATATATAGCTATAGCACATCGCGCGGGCCGCCCCAAACCTACATACCTACATACCTACATACCTACATACCTACATACATACATACCCTACCACATTAACATACGTACACGTACATATATATGTATATGCAAAGAACATGCATATGCAAACGGAGAGCGCGCGGTGGCATACCGACGGTAATACGCCAAGTGGTCTGGGGGCAAAACCTACGTCCCCTACCACATATATATAGCTATAGCACATCGCGCGGGCCGCCCCAAACCTACCTACCTACATACCTACATACCTACATACATACATACCTACATACCTACATACCTACATACCTACATACATACATACCTACATACCTATGTACATACCTACATACCTACATACATACATACCCTACCACATTAACATACATACACGTGCATATATATGTATATGCAAAGAACATGCATATGCAAACGGAGAGCGCGCGGTGGCATACCGACGCCAATACGCCAAGTGGTCTGGGGGCAAAACCTACGTCCCCTACCACATATATATAGCTATAGCACATCGCGCGGGCCGCCCCAAACCTACATACCTACATACCTACATACCTACATACATACATACCTACATACCTACATACCTACATACCTACATACATACATACCTACATACCTACATACCTACATACCTACATACATACATACTCTACCACATTAACATACGTACACGTACATATATATGTATATGCAAAGAACATGCATATGCAAACGGAGAGCGCGGGAAACCGACGCCAATACGCCAAGTGGTCTGGGGGCAAAACCTACGTCCCCTACCACATATATATAGCTATAGCACATCGCGCGGGCCGCCCCAAACCTACATACCTACATACCTACACACATACATACCTACATACCTACATACCTACATACCTACATACCTACATACATACATACCTACATACCTACATACCTACATACCTACATACCTACATACCTACATACATACATACCTACATACCTACATACATACATACCCTACCACATTAACATACGTACACGTACATATATATGTATATGCAAAGAACATGCATATGCAAACGGAGAGTGCGGGAAACCGACGCCAATACGCCAAGTGGTCTGGGGGCAAAACCTACGTCCCCTACCACATATATATAGCTATAGCACATCGCGCGGGCCGCCCCAAACCTACATACCTACATACCTACATACCTACATACATACATACCTACATACCTACATACCTACATACCTACATACCTACATACATACATACCTACATACCTACATACCTACATACCTACATACATACATACCTACATACCTACATACATACATACCTACATACATACATACCTACATACCTACATACCCTACCACATATACATACGTACACGTACATATATACATACCTACATACCTACATACCTACATACATACATACCTACATACCTACATACCTACATACCTACATACCTACACGGCTGCTTTCGGGCGTATCTTCATCGCTTTAAGCATGACGACTCCCCAGAGTGCCCGTCCTGCTTAGGAGTCGCAGAAGATGCAGAGCACGTTTTCTTTGAGTGCCCTCGCTTTTGCCATCAGCGAGAACGATTGGAGGGTGCCCTCAACATCAAAGTGCAACCAGAGACCATAGTCGAACAAATGCTTTCATCAGAAGCCGCCTGGAATGCCACAAGTACATATGCCACAGAGGTTCTAATAGACCTGCGTTCCATCGAGAGAAGAAGAGTAAATGACAGAAGATAGAAGAAAGGAAGTTAACACCTTAGCCATCAGAAGGAAGAGCAATAGCTAGATCCTCCCCTCACGAAGTAATGCTTGACGGCGGTTTCCATGAGGATCAGAGGCAAGAGAAACGAAGGGAAGGTTTTAGTCGGTATTAGCATTGACATGTCACCAGTCGATGTTCGAGTCCGACATATCCAAGTGAAACACCTAAGCTTGTTGAATACGTAAAAGTATTTCCCCCCTTCGACAAACAAAAAAAAAAAAAAAAAAAAAAAAACATACCTACATACCTACATACATACATACCTACATACATACATACCCTACCACATTAACATACGTACACGTACATATATATGTATATGCAAAGAACATGCATATGCAAACGGAGAGCGCGGGAAACCGACGCCAATACGCCAAGTGGTCTGCGGGCAAAACCTACGTCCCCTACCACATATATATAGCTATAGCACATCGCGCGGGCCGCCCCAAACCTACATACCTACATACCTACATACCTACATACATACATACCTACATACCAACATACCTACATAGCTACATACATACATACCTACATACCTACATACCTACATACCTACGTACATACATACCTACATACATACATACCTACATACCTACATACCCTATCACATATACATACGTACACGTACATATATATGTATATGCAAAGAACATGCATATGCAAACGGAGAGCGCGGGAAACCGACGCCAATACGCCAAGTGGTCGGGGGGCAAAACCTACGTCCCCTACCACATATATATAGCTATAGCACATCGCGCGGGCCGCCCCAAACCTACATACCTACATACCTACATACATACATACCTACATACCTACATACCTACATACCTACATACCTACATACCTACATACATACATACCTACATACCTACATACCTACATACCTACATACATACATACCTACATACATACATACTCTACCACATATACATACGTACACGTACATATATATGTATATGCAAAGAACATGCATATGCAAATGGAGAGCGCGCGGTGGCATACCGTCGCCAATACGCCAAATGGTCAGGGGGCAAAACCTACGTCCCCTACCACATATATATAGCTATAGCACATCGCGCGGGCCGCCCCAAACCTACATACCTACATACCTACATACCTACATACCTACAAACATACATACTTACATTCCCACATACCTACATACCTACATACATACATACCTACATACATACCCTACCACATTAACATACGTACACGTACATATATATGTATATGCAAAGAACATGCATATGCAAACGGAGAGCGCGCGGTGGCATACCGACGCCAATACGCCAAGTGGTCTAGGGGCAAAACCTACGTCCCCTACCACATATATATAGCTATAGCACATCGCGCGGGCCGCCCCAAACCTACATACCTACATACCTACATACATACATACCTACATACCTACATACCTACATACATACATACATACATACCTACATACCTACATACATACATACCTACATACATACATACCTACATACCTACATACCTACATACCTACATACCCTACCACATATACATACGTACACGTACATATATACATACCTACATACCTACATACCTACATACATACATACCTACATACCTACATACCTACATACCTACATACCTACATACATACATACCTACATACCCTACCACATATACATACGTACACGTACATATATATGTATATGCAAAGAACACGCATATGCAAACGGAGAGCGCGGGAAACCGACGCTACATACCTACATACATACATACATACATACCTACATACCTACATACCTACATACCTACATACCTACATACATACATACCTACATACCTACATACCTTCATACCTACATACCTACATACATACATACCCTACCACATTAACATACGTACACGTACATATATATGTATATGCAAAGAACATGCATATGCAAACGGAGAGCGCGCGGTGGCATACCGACGCCAATACGACAAGTGGTCTGGGGGCAAAACCTACGTCCACTACCACATATATATAGCTATAGCACATCGCGCGGGCCGCCCCAAACCTACATACCTACATACCTACATACCTACATACCTACATACCTACATACATACATACCCTACCACATTAACATACGTACACGTACATATATATGTATATGCAAAGAACATGCATATGCAAACGGAGAGCGCGCGGTGGCATACCGACGGTAATACGCCAAGTGGTCTGGGGGCAAAACCTACGTCCCCTACCACATATATATAGCTATAGCACATCGCGCGGGCCGCCCCAAACCTACCTACCTACATACCTACATACCTACATACATACATACCTACATACCTACATACCTACATACCTACATACATACATACCTACATACCTATGTACATACCTACATACCTACATACATACATACCCTACCACATTAACATACATACACGTGCATATATATGTATATGCAAAGAACATGCATATGCAAACGGAGAGCGCGCGGTGGCATACCGACGCCAATACGCCAAGTGGTCTGGGGGCAAAACCTACGTCCCCTACCACATATATATAGCTATAGCACATCGCGCGGGCCGCCCCAAACCTACATACCTACATACCTACATACCTACATACATACATACCTACATACCTACATACCTACATACCTACATACATACATACCTACATACCTACATACCTACATACCTACATACATACATACTCTACCACATTAACATACGTACACGTACATATATATGTATATGCAAAGAACATGCATATGCAAACGGAGAGCGCGGGAAACCGACGCCAATACGCCAAGTGGTCTGGGGGCAAAACCTACGTCCCCTACCACATATATATAGCTATAGCACATCGCGCGGGCCGCCCCAAACCTACATACCTACATACCTACACACATACATACCTACATACCTACATACCTACATACCTACATACCTACATACATACATACCTACATACCTACATACCTACATACCTACATACCTACATACCTACATACATACATACCTACATACCTACATACATACATACCCTACCACATTAACATACGTACACCTACATATATATGTATATGCAAAGAACATGCATATGCAAACGGAGAGCGCGGGAAACCGACGCCAATACGCCACGTGGTCTGGGGGCAAAACCTACGTCCCCTACCACATATATATAGCTATAACACATCGCGCGGGCCGCCCCAAACCTACATACCTACATACCTACATAGCTACATACCTACATACCTACATACCTACATACATACATACCTACATACATACATACCTACATACCTACATACCTACATACCCTACCACATATACATACGTACGTACATATATATGTATATGCAAAGAACATGCATATGCAAACGGAGAGCGCGGGAAACCGACGCCAATACGCCAAGTGGTCTGGGGGCAAAACCTACGTCCCCTACCACATATATATAGCTATAGCACATCGCGCGGGCCGCCCCAAGCCTACATACCTACATACCCTACCACATATACATACGTACACGTACATATATATGTATATGCAAAGAACATGCATATGCAAACGGAGAGCGCGCGGTGGCATACCGACGCCAATCCGCCAAGTGGTCTGGGGGCAAAACCTACGTCCCCTACCACATGTATATAGCTATAGCACATCGCGCGGGCCGCCCCAAACCTACATACCTACATACCTACATACCTACATACCTACATACCTACATACATACATACCTACATACCTACATACCTACATACCTACATGCATACATACCTACATACCTACATACCTACATACATACATACCTACATACATACATACCCTACCACATTAACATTCGTACACGTACATATATATGTATATGCAAAGAACATGCATATGCAAACGGAGAGCACGGGGAACCGACGCCAATGCGCCAAGTGGTCTGGGAGCAAAACCTACGTCCCCTACCACATATATATAGCTATAGCACATCGCGCGGGCCGCCCCAAACCTACATACCCTACCACATATACATACGTACACGTACATATATATGTATATGCAAAGAACATGCATATGCAAACGGAGAGCGCGCGGTGGCATACCGACGCCAATACGCCAAGTGGTCTGGGGGCGAAACCTACGTCCCCTACCAAATATATATAGCTATAGCACATCGCGCGGGCCGCCCCAAAGCTACATACCTACATACCTACATACCTACATACCTACATACATACATACTTACATACCTACATACCTACATACCTACATACATACATACCTACATACATACATACCCTACCACATTAACATACGTACACGTACATATATATGCATATGCAAAGAACATGCATATGCAAACGGAGAGCGCGCGGTGGCATACCGACGCCAATACGCCAAGTGGTCTGGGGGCAAAACCTACGTCCCCTACCACATATATATAGCTATAGCACATCGCGCGGGCCGCCCCAAACCTACATACCTACATACCTACATACCTACATACATACATACCTACATACCTACATACATACATACATACATACCTACATACCTACATACATACATACCCTACCACATTAACATACGTACACGTACATATATATGTATATGCAAAGAACATGCATATGCAAACGGAGAGCGCGGGAAACCGACGCCAATACGCCAAGTGGTCTGGGGGCAAAACCTACGTCCCCTACCACATATATACAGCTATAGCACATCGCGCGGGCCGCCCCAACCGTACATACTTACATACTTACATGCCTACATACATACCTACATACCTACATACATACATACCTACATACCTACATACCTACATACATACATACCCACATACCTACATACCTACATACCTACATACCTACATACATACATACCTACATACCTACATACCTACATACCTACATACATACATACCTACATACATACATACATACATACCTACATACCTACATACCTACATACCCTACCACATATACATACGTACACGTACATATATATGTATATGCAAAGAACATGCATATGCAAACGGAGAGCGCGGGAAACCGACGCCAATACGCCAAGTGGTCTGGGGGCAAAACCTACGTCCCCTACCACATATATACAGCTATAGCACATCGCGCGGGCCGCCCCAAACCTACATACCTACATACCTACATACCTACATACATACATACCTACATACCTACATACCTACATACCTACATACATACATACCCTACCACATTAACATAGGTACACGTACATATATATGTATATGCAAAGAACATGCATATGCAAACGGAGAGCGCGCGGTGGCATACCGACGCCAATACGCCAAGTGGTCTGGGGGCAAAACCTACGTCCCCTACCACATATATATAGCTATAGCACATCGCGCGGGCCGCCCCAAACCTACATACCTACATACCTACATACCTACATACATACATACCTACATACCTACATACCTACATACCTACATACCTACATACCTACATACCTACATACCTACATACCTACATACCTACATACCTACATACATACATACCGACATACCTATATACATACATACCTACATACATACATACCTACATACCTACATACCCTACCACATATACATACGTACACGTACATATATACATACCTACATACCTACATACCTACATACATACATACCTACATACCTACATACCTACATACCTACATACCTACATACCCTACCACATTAACATACGTACACGTACATATATATGTATATGCAAAGAACATGCATATGCAAACGGAGAGCGCGGGAAACCGACGCCAATACGCCAAGTGGTCTGGGGGCAAAACCTACGTCCCCTACCACATATATATAGCTATAGCACATCGCGCGGGCCGCCCCAAACCTACATACCTACATACCTACATACCTACATACATACATACCTACATACCAACATACCTACATAGCTACATACATACATACCTACATACCTACATACCTACATACATACATACCTACATACATACATATCTACATACCCTATCACATATACATACGTACACGTACATATATATGTATATGCAAAGAACATGCATATGCAAACGGAGACCGCGGGAAACCGACGCCAATACGCCAAGTGGTCTGGGGGCAAAACCTACGTCCCCTACCACATATATATAGCTATAGCACATCGCGCGGGCCGCCCCAAACCTACATACCTACATACCTACATACATACATACCTACATACCTACATACATACATACCTACATACCTACATACCTACATACCTACATACCTACATACATACATACCTACATACATACATACTCTACCACATATACATACGTACACGCACATATATATGTATATGCAAAGAACATGCATATGCAAATGGAGAGCGCGCGGTGGCATACCGTCGCCAATACGCCAAATGGTCAGGGGGCAAAACCTACGTCCCCTACCACATATATATATAGCTATAGCACATCGCGCGGGCCGCCCCAAACCTACATACCTACATACATACATACCTACATACCTACATACCTACATACCTACATACCTACATACATACATACCTACATACCTACATACATACATACCTACATACATACATACCCTACCACATTAACATACGTACACGTACATATATATGTATATGCAAAGAACATGCATATGCAAACGGAGAGCGCGCGGTGGCATACCGACTCCAATACGCCAAGTGGTCTGGGGGCAAAACCTACGTCCCCTACCACATATATATAGCTATAGCACATCGCGCGGGCCGCCCCAAACCTACATACCTACATACCTACATACATACATACCTACATACCTACATACCTACATACATACATACCTACATACATACATACCTACATACCTACATACCTACATACATACATACCCTACAACATTAACATACGTACACGTACATATATATGTATATGCAAAGAACATGCATATGCAAACGGAGAGCGCGCGGTGGCATACCGTCGCCAATACGCCAAGTGGTCAGGGGGCAAAACCTACGTCTCCTACCACATATATATAGCTATAGCACATCGCGCGGGCCGCCCCAAACCTACATACCTACATACATACATACCTACATACCTACATACCTACATACCTACATACCTACATACCTACATACATACATACCTACATACATACATACCTACATACCTACATACATACATACCCTACAACATTAACATACGTACACGTACATATATATGTATATGCAAAGAACATGCATATGCAAACGGAGAGCGCGCGGTGGCATACCGTCGCCAATACGCCAAGTGGTCAGGGGGCAAAACCTACGTCTCCTACCACATATATATAGCTATAGCACATCGCGCGGGCCGCCCCAAACCTACATACCTACATACATACATACCTACATACCTACATACCTACATACCTACATACCTACATACATACATACCTACATACCTACATACATACATACCTACATACCTACATACATACATACCCTACCACATTAACATACGTACACGTACATATATATGTATATGCAAAGAACATGCATATGCAAACGGAGAGCGCGCGGTGGCATACCGACTCCAATACGCCAAGTGGTCTGGGGGCAAAACCTACGTCCCCTACCACGTATATATAGCTATAGCACATCGCGCGGGCCGCCCCAAACCTACATACCTACATACCTACATACATACATACCTACATACCTACATACCTACATACCTACATACATACATACCTACATACCTACATACCTACATACCTACATACCTACATACATACATACCTACATACCTACATACATACATACCTACATACCTACATACATACATACCCTACCACATTAACATACGTACACGTACATATATATGTATATGCAAAGAACATGCATATGCAAACGGAGAGCGCGGGAAACCGACGCCAATACGCCAAGTGGTCTGGGGGCAAAACCTACGTCCCCTAAAAATATATATAGCTATAGCACATCGCGCGGGCCGCCCCAAACCTACATACCTACATACCTACATACCTACATACCTACATACATACATACCTACATACCTACATACCTACATACATACAAACCTACATACCTACATACCTACATACCTACATACATACATACCTACATACCTACATATCTACATATCTACATACATACATACCCTACCACATTAACATACGTACACGTACATATATATGTATATGCAAAGAACATGCATATGCAAACGGAGAGCGCGGGAAACCGACGCCAATACGCCAAGTGGTCTGGGGCCAAAACCTACGTCCCCTACCACATATATATAGCTATAGCACATCGCGCGGGCCGCCCCAAACCTACATACCTACATACCTACATACCTACATACCTACATACATACATACCTACATACCTACATACCTATATACCTACATACATACATACCTACATACCTATATACCCTACCACATATACATACGTACACGTACATATATATGTATATGCAAAGAACATGCATATGCAAACGGAGAGCGCGGGAAACCGACGCCAATACGCCAAGTGGTCTGGGGGCAAAACCTACGTCCCCTACCACATATATATAGCTATAGCACATCGCGCGGGCCGCCCCAAACCTACATACCTACATACCTACATACCTACATACATACATACCTACATACCTACATACCTACATACTTACATACCTACATACATACATACCTACATACCTACATACCTACATACATACATACCTACATACCTACATACCTACATACCTACATACCTACGTACCTACATACATACATACCTACATACCTACATACCTACATACATACATACCTACATACCTACATACATACATACACTACCACATTAACATACGTACACGTACATATATATGTATATGCAAAGAACATGCATATGCAAACGGAGAGCCCGCGGTGGCATACCGACGCCAATACGCCAAGTGGTCTGGGGGCAAAACCTACGTCTCCTACCACATATATGTAGCTATAGCACATCGCGCGGGCCGCCCCAAACCTACATACCTACATACCTACATACCTACATACCTACATACATACATACCTACATACCTACATACCTACATACCTACATACATACATACCTACATACCTACATACCTACATACATACATACCTACATATATACATACCCTACCACATTAACATACGTACACGTACATATATATGCATATGCAAAGAACATGCATATGCAAACGGAGAGCGCGGGAAACCGACGCCAATACGCCAAGTGGTCTGGGGGCAAAACCTACGTCCCCTACCACATATATATAGCTATAGCACATCGCGCGGGCCGCCCCAAACCTACATACCTACATACCTACATACCTACATACATACATACCTACATACCTACATACTTACATACCTACATATATACATACCTACATACCTACATACCTACATACCTACATACATACATACCTACATACCTACATACATACATACCTACATACCTACATACCTACATACCTACGTACCTACATACATACATACCTACATACCTACATACCTACATACATACATACCTACATACCTACATACCTACATACATACAT
>CATOUQ010000025.1:155000-171832 GCA_951828415.1 Anomoia purmunda
ACATACATACCTACATACATACATACCTACATACATACATACCCTACCACATTAACATACGTACACGTACATATATATGTATATGCAAAGAACATGCATATGCAAACGGAGACCGCGCGGTGGCATACCGACGCCAATACGCCAAGTGGTCTGGGGGCAAAACCTACGTCCCCTACCACATATATATAGCTATAGCACTTCGCGCGGGCCGCCCCAAACCTACATACCTACATACCTACATACATACATACCTACATACCTACATACATACATACCTACATACCTACATACCTACATACCTACATACATACATACCTACATACCTACATACATACATACCCTACCACATTAACATACGTACACGTACATATATATGTATATGCAAAGAACATGCATATGCAAACGGAGAGCGCGCGGTGGCATACCGACGCCAATACGCCAAGTGGTCTGGGGGCAAAACCTACGTCCCCTACCACATATATATAGCTATAGCACATCGCGCGGGCCGCCCCAAACCTACATACCTACATACCTACATAAATACATACCTACATACCTACATACCTACATACCTACATACATACATACCTACATACCTACATACATACATACACTACCACATATACATACGTACACGTACATATATATGTATATGCAAAGAACATGCATATGCAAACGGAGAGCGCGCGGTGGCATACCGTCGCCAATACGCCAAGTGGTCAGGGGGCAAAACCTACGTCCCCTACCACAAATATATAGCTATAGCACATCGCGCGGGCCGCCCCAAACCTACATACCTACATACATACATACCTAAATACCTACATACCTACATACCTACATACATACATACCTACATACCTACATACATACATACCTACATACATACATACCCTACCACATTAACATACGTACACGTACATATATATGTATATGCAAAGAACATGCATATGCGAACGGAGAGCGCGGAAAACCGACGCCAATACGCCAAGTGGTCTGGGGGCAAAACCTACGTCCCCTACCACATATATATAGCTATAGCACATCGCGCGGACCGCCCCAAACCTACATACCTACATACATACATACCTACATAACTACATACATACATACCTACATACCTACATACCTACATACCTACGTACCTACATACATACATACCTACATACCTACATACATACATACCCTACCACATTAACATACGTACACGTACATATATATGTATATGCAAAGAACATGCATATGCAAACGGAGAGCGCGCGGTGGCATACCGACGCCAATACGCCAAGTGGTCTGGGGGCAAAACCTTCGTCCACTACCACATATATATAGCTATAGCACATCGCGCGGGCCGCCCCAAACCTACATACCTACATACCTACATACCTACATACATACATACCTACATACCTACATACCTTCATACCTACATACCTACATACATACATACCTACATACCTACATACATACATACCCTGCCACATTAACATACGTACACGTACATATATATGTATATGCAAAGAACATGCATATGCAAACGGAGAGCGCGCGGTGGCATACCGACGCCAATACGCCAAGTGGTCTGGGGGCAAAACCTACGTCCCCTACCACATATATATAGCTATAGCACATCGCGCGGGCCGCCCCTACATACCTACATACCTACATACCTACATACCTACATACATACATACCTACATACCTACATACCTACATACCTACATACATACATACCCTACCACATTAACATACGTACACGTACATATATATGTATATGCAAAGAACATGCATATGCAAACGGAGAGCGCGCGGTGGCATACCGACGCCAATACGCCAAGTGGTCTGGGGGCAAAACCTACGTCTCCTACCACATATATATAGCTATAGCACATCGCGCGGGCCGCCCCAAACCTACATACCTACATACCTACATACCTACATACATACATACCTACATACCTACATACCTACCTACCTACATACATACATATCTACATACCTACATACCTACATACATACATACCTACATACATACATACCCTACCACATTAACATACGTACACGTACATATATATGTATATGCAAAGAACATGCATATGCAAACGGAGAGCGCGGGAAACCGACGCCAATACGCCAAGTGGTCTGGGGGCAAAACCTACGTCCCCTACCACATATATATAGCTATAGCACATCGCGCGGGCCGCCCCAAATCTACATACCTACATACACTACCACATATACATACGTACACGTACATATATGTATATGCAAAGAACATGCATATGCAAACGGAGAGCTCGCGGTGGCATACCGACGCCAATACGCCAAGTGGCCTGGGGGCAAAACCTACGTCCCCTACCACATATATATAGCTATAGCACATCGCGCGGGCCGCCCCAAACCTACATACCTACATACCTACACACATACATACCTACATACCTACATACATACATACTTACATTCCTACATACCTACATACCTACATACCTACATACATACATACCCTACCACATTAACATACGTACACGTACATATATATGTATATGCAAAGAACATGAATATGCAAACGGAGAGCGCGGGAAACCGACGCCAATACGCCAAGTGGTCTGGGGGCAAAACCTACGTCCCCTACCACATATATATAGCTATAGCACATCGCGCGGGCCGCCCCAAACCTACATACATACATACCTACATACCTACATACCTACATACATACATACCTACATACATACATACCTACATACCTACATACATACATACCCTACCACATTAACATACGTACACGTACATATATATGTATATGCAAAGAACATGCATATGCAAAAGGAGAGCGCGCGGTGGCATACCGACTCCAATACGCCAAGTGGTCTGGGGGCAAAACCTACGTCCCCTACCACATATATATAGCTATAGCACATCGCGCGGGCCGCCCCAAACCTACATACCTACATACCTACATACCTACATACATACATACCTACATACCTACATACCTACATACCTACATACATACATACCTACATACCTACGTACCTACATACCTACATACCTACCTACCTACATACATACATACCTACATACCTACATACATACATACTTACATACCTACATACCTACATACCTACATACATACATACCTACATACCTACATACCTACATACATACATACCCTACCACATTAACATACGTACACGTACATATATATGTATATGCAAAGAACATGCATATGCAAACGGAGAGCGCGCGGTGACATACCGACGCCAATACGCCAAGTGGTCTGGGGGCAAAACCTACGTCCCCTACCACATATATATAGCTATAGCACATCGCGCGGGCCGCCCCAAACCTACATACCTACATACCTACATACCTACATACATACATACCTACATACCTACATACATACATACATACATACCTACATACCTACATACCTACATACCTACATACCTACATACATACATACCTACATACCTACATACCTACATACCTACATACATACATACCTACATACATACATACATACATACATACATACCAACATACCTACATACCCTACCACATATACATACGTACACGTACATATATATGTATATGCAAAGAACATGCATATGCAAACGGAGAGCGCGCGGTGGCATACCGACGCCAATACGCCAAGTGGTCTGGGGGCAAAACCTACGTCCCCTACCACATATATATAGCTATAGCACATCGCGCGGGCCGCCCCAAACCTACATACCTACATACCTACATACATACATACCTACATACCTACATACCTACATACTTACATACCTACATACATACATACCTACATACATACATACCCTACCACATTAACATACGTACACGTACATATATATGTATATGCAAAGAACATGCATATGCAAACAGAGAGCGCGCGGTGGCATACCGACGCCAATACGCCAAGTGGTCTGGGGGCAAAACCTACGTCCCCTACCACATATATATAGCTATAGCACATCGCGCGGGCCGCGCCAAACCTACATACCTACATACCTACATACCTACATACATACATACCTACATACCTACATACCTACATACCTACATACCTACATACATACATACCTACATACCTACATACCTACATACATACATACCTACATACCTACATACATACATACCTACCACATTAACATACGTACACGTACATATATATGTATATGCAAAGAACATGCATATGCAAACGGAGAGCGCGGGAAACCGACGCCAATACGCCAAGTGGTCTGGGGGCAAAAGCTACGTCCCCTACCACATATACATACCTACATACCTACATACCTACATACATACATACCTACATACCTACATACATACATACATACATACCTACATACCTACATACCTACATACCTACATACATACATACCTACATACCTACATACCTACATACCTACATACATACATACCTACATACATACATACATACATACATACATACCAACATACCTACATACCCTACCACATATACATACGTACACGTACATATATATGTATATGCAAAGAACATGCATATGCAAACGGAGAGCGCGCGGTGGCATACCGACGCCAATACGCCAAGTGGTCTGGGGGCAAAACCTACGTCCCCTACCACATATATATAGCTATAGCACATCGCGCGGGCCGCCCCAAACCTACATACCTACATACCTACATACATACATACCTACATACCTACATACCTACATACTTACATACCTACATACATACATACCTACATACATACATACCCTACCACATTAACATACGTACACGTACATATATATGTATATGCAAAGAACATGCATATGCAAACAGAGAGCGCGCGGTGGCATACCGACGCCAATACGCCAAGTGGTCTGGGGGCAAAACCTACGTCCCCTACCACATATATATAGCTATAGCACATCGCGCGGGCCGCGCCAAACCTACATACCTACATACCTATATACCTACATACATACATACCTACATACCTACATACCTACATACCTACATACCTACATACATACATACCTACATACCTACATACCTACATACATACATACCTACATACCTACATACATACATACCTACCACATTAACATACGTACACGTACATATATATGTATATGCAAAGAACATGCATATGCAAACGGAGAGCGCGGGAAACCGACGCCAATACGCCAAGTGGTCTGGGGGCAAAAGCTACGTCCCCTACCACATATATATAGCTATAGCACATCGCGCGGGCCGCCCCATACCTACATACCTACATACCTACATACCTACATACATACATACCTACATACCTACATACCTACATACCTACATACATACATACCTACATATCTACATACCTACATACCTACATACATACATACCTACATACCTACATACCTACATTCCTACATACCTACATACCTACATACCTACATACATACATACCCTACCACATTAACATACGTACACGTACATATATATGTATATGCAAAGAACATGCATATGCAAACGGAGAGCGCGGGAAACCGACGCCAATACGCCAAGTGGTCTGGGGGCAAAACCTACGTCCCCTACCACATATATATAGCTATAGCACATCGCGCGGGCCGCCCCAAACCTACATACCTACATACCTACATACATACATACCTACGTACCAACATACCTACATAGCTACATACATACATACCTACATACCTACATACCTACATACCTACATACCTACATACCTACATACATACATACCTACATACATACATACCTACATGCCTACATACCCTATCACATATACATACGTACACGTACATATATATGTATATGCAAAGAACATGCATATGCAAACGGAGAGCGCGGGAAACCGACGCCAATACGCCAAGTGGTCTGGGGGCAAAACCTACGTCCCCTACCACATATATATAGCTATAGCACATCGCGCGGGCCGCCCCAAACCTACATACCTACATACCTACATACATACATACCTACATACCTACATACCTACATACATACATACCTACATACCTACATACCTACATACCTACATACCTACATACATACATACCTACATACCTACATACATACATACCCTACCACATTAACATAGGTACACGTACATATATATGTATATGCAAGGAACATGCATATGCAAACGCGTGGGAAACCGACGCCAATACGCCAAGTGGTCTAGGGGCAAAACCTACGTCCCCTACCACATACATATATATAGCTATAGCACATCGCGCGGGCCGCCCCAAACCTACATACCTACATACCTACATACCTACATACCTACATACCTACATACCTACATACCTACATACATACATACCTACATACCTACATACCTACATACTTACATACCTACATACATACATACCTACATACATACATACCCTACCACATTAACATACGTACACGTACATATATATGTATATGCAAAGAACATGCATATGCAAACGGAGAGCGCGCGGTGGCATACCGACGCCAATACGCCAAGTGGTCTGGGGGCAAAACCTACGTCCCCTACCACATATATATAGCTATAGCACATCGCGCGGGCCGCGCCAAACCTACATACCTACATACCTACATACCTACATACATACATACCTACATACCTACATACCTACATACCTACATACCTACATACATACATACCTACATACCTACATACCTACATACATACATACCTACATACCTACATACATACATACCTACCACATTAACATACGTACACGTACATATATATGTATATGCAAAGAACATGCATATGCAAACGGAGAGCGCGGGAAACCGACGCCAATACGCCAAGTGGTCTGGGGGCAAAAGCTACGTCCCCTACCACATATATATAGCTATAGCACATCGCGCGGGCCGCCCCATACCTACATACCTACATACCTACATACATACATACCTACATACCTACATACCTACATACCTACATACATACATACCTACATATCTACATACCTACATACCTACATACATACATACCTACATACCTACATACCTACATTCCTACATACCTACATACCTACATACATACATACCCTACCACATTAACATACGTACACGTACATATATATGTATATGCAAAGAACATGCATATGCAAACGGAGAGCGCGGGAAACCGACGCCAATACGCCAAGTGGTCTGGGGGCAAAACCTACGTCCCCTACCACATATATATAGCTATAGCACATCGCGCGGGCCGCCCCAAACCTACATACCTACATACCTACATACCTACATACCTACATACCTACATACATACATACCTACATACCTACATACCTACATACATACATACCTACATACCTACATACCTATATACATACATACCTACATACCTACATACCTACATACCTACATACATACATACCTACATATCTACATACCTACATACCTACATACATACATACCTACATACCTACATACCTACATTCCTACATACCTACATACCTACATACCTACATACATACATACCCTACCACATTAACATACGTACACGTACATATATATGTATATGCAAAGAACATGCATATGCAAACGGAGAGCGCGGGAAACCGACGCCAATACGCCAAGTGGTCTGGGGGCAAAACCTACGTCCCCTACCACATATATATAGCTATAGCACATCGCGCGGGCCGCCCCAAACCTACATACCTACATACCTACATACATACATACCTACGTACCAACATACCTACATAGCTACATACATACATACCTACATACCTACATACCTACATACCTACATACCTACATACCTACATACATACATACCTACATACATACATACCTACATGCCTACATACCCTATCACATATACATACGTACACGTACATATATATGTATATGCAAAGAACATGCATATGCAAACGGAGAGCGCGGGAAACCGACGCCAATACGCCAAGTGGTCTGGGGGCAAAACCTACGTCCCCTACCACATATATATAGCTATAGCACATCGCGCGGGCCGCCCCAAACCTACATACCTACATACCTACATACATACATACCTACATACCTACATACCTACATACATACATACCTACATACCTACATACCTACATACCTACATACCTACATACATACATACCTACATACCTACATACATACATACCCTACCACATTAACATAGGTACACGTACATATATATGTATATGCAAGGAACATGCATATGCAAACGCGTGGGAAACCGACGCCAATACGCCAAGTGGTCTAGGGGCAAAACCTACGTCCCCTACCACATACATATATATAGCTATAGCACATCGCGCGGGCCGCCCCAAACCTACATACCTACATACCTACATACCTACATACCTACATACCTACATACCTACATACCTACATACCTACATACATACATACCTACATACCTACATACCTACATACTTACATACCTACATACATACATACCTACATACATACATACCCTACCACATTAACATACGTACACGTACATATATATGTATATGCAAAGAACATGCATATGCAAACGGAGAGCGCGCGGTGGCATACCGACGCCAATACGCCAAGTGGTCTGGGGGCAAAACCTACGTCCCCTACCACATATATATAGCTATAGCACATCGCGCGGGCCGCGCCAAACCTACATACCTACATACCTACATACCTACATACATACATACCTACATACCTACATACCTACATACCTACATACCTACATACATACATACCTACATACCTACATACCTACATACATACATACCTACATACCTACATACATACATACCTACCACATTAACATACGTACACGTACATATATATGTATATGCAAAGAACATGCATATGCAAACGGAGAGCGCGGGAAACCGACGCCAATACGCCAAGTGGTCTGGGGGCAAAAGCTACGTCCCCTACCACATATATATAGCTATAGCACATCGCGCGGGCCGCCCCATACCTACATACCTACATACCTACATACCTACATACATACATACCTACATACCTACATACCTACATACCTACATACATACATACCTACATATCTACATACCTACATACCTACATACATACATACCTACATACCTACATACCTACATTCCTACATACCTACATACCTACATACATACATACCCTACCACATTAACATACGTACACGTACATATATATGTATATGCAAAGAACATGCATATGCAAACGGAGAGCGCGGGAAACCGACGCCAATACGCCAAGTGGTCTGGGGGCAAAACCTACGTCCCCTACCACATATATATAGCTATAGCACATCGCGCGGGCCGCCCCAAACCTACATACCTACATACCTACATACCTACATACCTACATACCTACATACATACATACCTACATACCTACATACCTACATACATACATACCTACATACCTACATACCTACAAACCTACATACCTACATACATACATACCTACATACCTACATACATACATACCCTACCACATTAACATAGGTACACGTACATATATATGTATATGCAAGGAACATGCATATGCAAACGGAGAGCGCGGGAAACCGACGCCAATACGCCAAGTGGTCTAGGGGCAAAACCTACGTCCCCTACCACATATATATAGCTATAGCACATCGCGCGGGCCGCCCCAAACCTACATACCTACATACCTACCTGTTAACGCACCACTATGATATCGGGGGTCTCTGTTAACCTACCACCCAAATTTTTGTTTAATTATGGTTGATTTCCTTACGATTGGTGCTTGAGTTGCATGCAACTTCTGAAAAAATAGCGCGAGAGATCCGGCTAAGGTGTCGTTAGCTTCCCATTTATGCCTGCTAGAAACTCGGGGGTCTCTGTTAACCTACCACCCAAATTTTTGTTTAATTATGGTTGATTTCCTTACGATTGGTGCTTGAGTTGCATGCAACTTCTGAAAAAATAGCGCGAGAGATCCGGCTAAGGTGTCGTTAGCTTCCCATTTATGCCTGCTAGAAACTCACCACGATGGCACTTGGTTTCTGTTAACCCACCACTATGATACCGGGGGTCTCTGTTAACCTACCACCCAAATTTTTGTTTAATTATGGTTCATTTCCTTACGATTGGTGCTTGAGTTGCATGCAACTTCTGAAAAAATAGCGCGAGAGTTCCGGCTAAGGTGTCGCTAGCTTCCCATTTATGCCTGCTAGAAACTCACCGTGATGGCACTTGGTTTCTGTTAACCCACCACTATGGTATCGGGGGTCTCTGTTAACCTATCACCAAAATTTTTGTTTTATTATGGTTGATTTCCTTACGATTGGTGCTTGAGTTGCATGCAACTTCTGAAAAAAATAGCGCGAGAGATCCGGCTAAGGTGTCGCTAGCTTCCCATTTATGCCTGCTAGAAACTCACCATGATGGCGCTTGGTTTCTGTTAACCCACCACTATGATATCGGGGGTCTCTGTTAACCTACCACCCAAATTTTTGTTAAATTATAGTTGATTTCCTTGCGATTGGTGCTTGAGTTGCATGCAACTTCTGAAAAAATAGCGCGAGAGATACGGCTAAGGTGTCGTTAGCATCCCATTTATGCCTGGTAGAAACTCACCACGATGGCACTTGGTTTCTGTTAACCCACCACTATGATACCGGGGGTCTCTGTTAACCTACCACCCAAATTTTTGTTTAATCATAATTAACCCACCACTATGATATCGGGGGTCTCTGTTAACCTACCACCCAAATTTTTGTTTAATTATGGTTGATTTCCTTACGATTGGTGCTTGAGTTGCATGCAACTTCTGAAAAAATAGCGCGAGAGATCCGGCTAAGGTGTCGCTAGCATCCCATTTATGCCTGGTAGAAACTCACCACGATGGCACTTGGTTTCTGTTAACCCACCACTATGATACCGGGGGTCTCTGTTAACCTACCACCCAAATTTTTGTTTAATCATAATTAACCCACCACTATGATATCGGGGGTCTCTGTTAACCTACCACCCAAATTTTTGTTTAATTATGGTTTATTTCCTTACGATTGGTGCTTGAGTTGCATGTAACTTCTGAAAAAATAGCGCGAGAGATCCGGCTAAGGTGTCGTTAGCTTCCCATTTATCCCTGCTAGAAACTCACCATGATGGCACTTGGTTTCTGTTAACCCACCACTATGATATCGGGGGTCTCTGTTAACCTACCACCTAAATTTTTGTTTAATTATGGTTTATTTCCTTACGATTTGTGCTTGAGTTGCATGCAACTTCTGAAAAAATAGCGCGAGAGATCCGGCTAAGGTGTCGTTAGCTTCCCACTTATGTCTGCTAGAAACTCACCACGATGGCACTTGGTTTCTTTTAACCCACCACTATGATATCGGGGGTCTCTGTTAACCTACCACCCAAATTTTTGTTTAATTCTAGTTCGTTTCCTTACGATTGGTGCTTGAGTTGCATGCAAGTTCTGAAAAAATAGCGCGAGAGATACGGCTAAGGAGTCGTTAGCTTCCCATTTATGCCTGCTAGAAACTCACCACGATGGCACTTGGTTTCTGTTAACCCACCACTATGATATCGGGGGTCTCTGTTAACCTACCACCCAAATTTTTGTTTAATTATGGTTTATTTCCTTACGATTGGTGCTTGAGTTGCATGCAACTTCTGAAAAAATAGCGCGAGAGATCCGGCTAAGGTGTCGCTAGCTTCCCATTTATGCCTGCTAGAAACTCACCACGATGGCACTTGGTTTCTGTTAACCCACCACTATAATATCGGGGGTCTCTGTTAACCTACCACCCAAATTTTTGTTTAATTATGGTTGATTTCCTTACGATTGGTGCTTGAGTTGCATGCGACTTCTGAAAAAATAGCGCGAGAGATCCGGCTAAGGTGTCGTTAGCTTCCCATTTATGCCTGCTAGAAACTCACCATGATGGCACTTGGTTTCTGTTAACCCACCACTATGATATCGGGGGTCTCTTTTAACCTACCACCCCAAATTTTTGTTTAATTATGGTTTATTTCCTTACGATTGGTGCTTGAGTTGCATGCAACTTCTGAAAAAATAGCGCGAGAGATCCGGCTAAGGTGTCGTTAGCTTCCCATTTATGCCTGCTAGAAACTCACTACGATGGCACTTGGTTTCTGTTAACCCACCACTATGATACCGGGGGTCTCTGTTAACCTACCACTCAAATTTTTGTTTAATTATGGTTTATTTCCTTACGATTGGTGCTTGAGTTGCATGCAACTTCTGAAAAAATAGCGCGAGAGATCCGGCTAAGATGTCGCTAGCTTCCTATTTATGCCTGCTAGAAACTCACCATGATGGCACTTGGTTTCTGTTAACCTACCACTATGATATCGGGGGTCTCTGTTAACCTACCACCCAAATTTTTGTTTAATTATGGTTGATTTCCTTACGATTGGTGCTTGAGTTGCATGCAACTTCTGAAAAAATAGCGCGAGAGATCCGGCTAAGGTGTCGTTAGCTTCACATTTATGCCTGCTAGAAACTCACCATGATGGCATTTGGTTTCTGTTAACCCACCACTATAATATCGGGGGTCTCTGTTAACCTACCACCCAAATTTTTGTTTAATTATGGTTGATTTCCTTACGATTGGTGCTTGAGTTGAATGCAACTTCTGAAAAAATAGCGCGAGAGATCTGGCTAAGGTGTCGCTAGCTTCCCATTTATGCCTGCTAGAAACTCACCATGATGGCACTTGGTTTCTGTTAACCCACCACTATGATATCGGGGATCTCTGTTAACCTACCACCCAAATTTTTGTTTAATTATGGTTGATTTCCTTACGATTGGTGCTTGAGTTGCATGCAACTTCTGAAAAAATAGCGCGAGAGATCCGGCTAAGGTGTCGTTAGCTTCCCATTTATGCCTGCTAGAAACTCACCACGATGGCACTTGGTTTCTGTTAACCCACCGCTATGATATCGGGGGTCTCTGTTAACCTACCACCCAAATTTTTGTTTAATTATGGTTGATTTCCTTACGATTGGTGCTTGAGTTGCATGCAACTTCTGAAAAAATAGCGCGAGAGATCCGGCTAAGGTGTCGTTAGCTTCCCATTTATGCCTGCTAGAAACTCACCACGATGGCACTTGGTTTCTGTTAACCCACCACTATGATACCGGGGGTCTCTATTAACCTACCACCTAAATTTTTGTTTAATTATGGTTTATTTCCTTACGATTGGTGCTTGAGTTGCATGCAACTTCTGAAAAAAATAGCGCGAGAGATCCGGCTAAGGTGTCGTTAGCTTTTCATTTATCCCTGCTAGAAACTCACCACGATGTCACTTGGTTTCTGTTAACCCACCACTATGATATCGGGGGTCTCTGTTAACCTACCACCCAAATTTTTGTTTAATTATGGTTTATTTCCTTACGATTGGTGCTTGAGTTGCATGCAACTTCTGAAAAAATAGCGCGAGAGATCCGGCTAAGGTGTCGTTAGCTTCCCACTTATGTCTGCTAGAAACTCACCATGATGGCACTTGGTTTCTGTTAACCCACCACTATAATATCAGGGGTCTCTGTTAACCTACCACCCAAATTTTTGTTTAATTATGGTTGATTTCCTTACGATTGGTGCTTGAGTTGAATGCAACTTCTGAAAAAATAGCGCGAGAGATCTGGCTAAGGTGTCGCTAGCTTCCCATTTATGCCTGCTAGAAACTCACCATGATGGCACTTGGTTTGTGTTAACCCACCACTATGATATCGGGGGTCTCTGTTAACCTACCACCCAAATTTTTGTTTAATTATGGTTGATTTCCTTACGATTGGTGCTTGAGTTGCATGCAACTTCTGAAAAAATAGCGCGAGAGATCCGGCTAAGGTGTCGTTAGCTTCCCATTTATGCCTGCTAGAAACTCACCACGATGGCACTTGGTTTCTGTTAACCCACCACTATGATATCGGGGGTCTCTGTTAACCTACCACCCAAATTTTTGTTTAATTATGGTTGATTTCCTTACGAATGGTGCTTGAGTTGCATGCAACTTCTGAAAAAATAGCGCGAGAGATCCGGCTAAGGTGTCGTTAGCTTCCCATTTATGCCTGCTAGAAACTCACCACGATGGCACTTGGTTTCTGTTAACCCACCACTATGATACCGGGGGTCTCTGTTAACCTACCACCATAATTTTTGTTTAATTATGGTTTATTTCCTTATGATTGGTGCTTGAGTTGCATGCAACTTCTGAAAAAAATAGCGCGAGAGATCCGGCTAAGGTGTCGTTAGCTTCCCATTTATCCCTGCTAGAAACTCACCACGATGGCACTTGGTTTCTGTTAACCCACCACTATGATATCGGGGGTCTCTGTTAACCTACCACCCAAATTTTTGTTTAATTATGGTTGATTTCCTTACGATTGGTGCTTGAGTTGCATGCAACTTCTGAAAAAATAGCGCGAGAGATCCGGCTAAGGTGTCGTTAGCTTCCCATTTATGCCTGCTAGAAACTCACCACGATGGCACTTGGTTTCTGTTAACCCACCACTATGATACCGGGGGTCTCTATTAACCTACCACCTAAATTTTTGTTTAATTATGGTTTATTTCCTTACGATTGGTGCTTGAGTTGCATGCAACTTCTGAAAAAAATAGCGCGAGAGATCCGGCTAAGGTGTCGTTAGCTTTTCATTTATCCCTGCTAGAAACTCACCACGATGTCACTTGGTTTCTGTTAACCCACCACTATGATATCGGGGGTCTCTGTTAACCTACCACCCAAATTTTTGTTTAATTATGGTTTATTTCCTTACGATTGGTGCTTGAGTTGCATGCAACTTCTGAAAAAATAGCGCGAGAGATCCGGCTAAGGTGTCGTTAGCTTCCCACTTATGTCTGCTAGAAACTCACCATGATGGCACTTGGTTTCTGTTAACCCACCACTATAATATCAGGGGTCTCTGTTAACCTACCACCCAAATTTTTGTTTAATTATGGTTGATTTCCTTACGATTGGTGCTTGAGTTGAATGCAACTTCTGAAAAAATAGCGCGAGAGATCTGGCTAAGGTGTCGCTAGCTTCCCATTTATGCCTGCTAGAAACTCACCATGATGGCACTTGGTTTGTGTTAACCCACCACTATGATATCGGGGGTCTCTGTTAACCTACCACCCAAATTTTTGTTTAATTATGGTTGATTTCCTTACGATTGGTGCTTGAGTTGCATGCAACTTCTGAAAAAATAGCGCGAGAGATCCGGCTAAGGTGTCGTTAGCTTCCCATTTATGCCTGCTAGAAACTCACCACGATGGCACTTGGTTTCTGTTAACCCACCACTATGATATCGGGGGTCTCTGTTAACCTACCACCCAAATTTTTGTTTAATTATGGTTGATTTCCTTACGAATGGTGCTTGAGTTGCATGCAACTTCTGAAAAAATAGCGCGAGAGATCCGGCTAAGGTGTCGTTAGCTTCCCATTTATGCCTGCTAGAAACTCACCACGATGGCACTTGGTTTCTGTTAACCCACCACTATGATACCGGGGGTCTCTGTTAACCTACCACCATAATTTTTGTTTAATTATGGTTTATTTCCTTATGATTGGTGCTTGAGTTGCATGCAACTTCTGAAAAAAATAGCGCGAGAGATCCGGCTAAGGTGTCGTTAGCTTCCCATTTATCCCTGCTAGAAACTCACCACGATGGCACTTGGTTTCTGTTAACCCACCACTATGATATCGGGGGTCTCTGTTAACCTACCACCCAAATTTTTGTTTAATTATGGTTTATTTCCTTACGATTGGTGCTTGAGTTGCATGCAACTTCTGAAAAAATAGCGCGAGAGATCCGGCTAAGGTGTCCCTAGCATCCCATTTATGCCTGCTAGAAACTCACCACGATGGCACTTGGTTTCTGTTAACCCACCACTATGATATCGGGGGTATCTGTTAACCTACCACCCAAATTTTTGTTTAATTTTAGTTGGTTTCCTTACGATTGGTGCTTGAGTTGCATGCAACTTCTGAAAAAATAGCGCGAGAGATACGCTGAGGTGTCGTTAGCTTCCCATTTATGCCTGCTAGAAACTCACCTCGATGGCACTTGGTTTCTGTTAACCCACCACTATGATATCGGGGGTCTCTGTTAACCTACCACCCAAATTTTTGTTTAATTATGGTTTATTTCCTTACGATTGGTGCTTGAGTTGCATGCAACTTCTGAAAAAATAGCGCGAGAGATCCGGCTAAGGTGTCGCTAGCTTCCCATTTATGCCTGCTAGAAACTCACCACGATGGCACTTGGTTTCTGTTAACCCACCACTATGATATCGGGGGTCTCTGTTAACCTACCACCCAAATTTTTGCTTAACTATGGTTTATTTCCTTACGATTGGTGCTTGAGTTGCATGCAACTTCTGAAAACATAGCGCGAGAGATCCGGCTAAGGTGTCGCTAGCTTCCCATTTATGCCTGCTAGAAACTCACCATGATGGCACTTGGTTTCTGTTAACCCACCACTATGATATCGGGGGTCTCTGTTAACCTACCACCCAAATTTTTGTTTAATTATAGTTGATTTCCGTACGATTGGTGCTTGAGTTGCATGCAACTTCTGAAAAAATAGCGCGAGAGATACGGCTAAGGTGTCGTTAGCTTCCCATTTATGCCTGCTAGAAACTCACCATGATGGCACTTGGTTTCTGTTAACCCACCACTATGATATCGGGGGTCTCTGTTAACCTACCACCCAAATTTTTGTTTAATTATGGTTTATTTCCTTACGATTGGTGCTTGAGTTGCATGCAACTTCTGAAAAAATAGCGCGAGAGATCCGGCTAAAGTGTCGCTAGCTTCCCATTTATGCCTGCTAGAAACTCACCACGATGGCACTTGGTTTCTGTTAACCCACCACTATGAT
>CATOUQ010000026.1:0-115795 GCA_951828415.1 Anomoia purmunda
TAGTGTCCGTCTATCCGCCTGTGTGAAAGACTTTGGATCGATTTTTAACCCTTTTTCCGTGATCCAATCGAGCTGAATTTTTGCAGGCAGACTCGTGAAAATGTCTTTATCACGTCAAATTTAAAAAAAAAATAGATTTTTATCAATTCTCAGATTTTCTCCTGAACTTTTTTTTTTTTAAATAAATATTTTTTTTTTACTTTTTTCGGCATAACTTGAAGGGACTCCCAAAATTTTAAACTACTAAAGCGTTCCGAAAAAAAAATTTGTTTTTCGACCCATCCTACTCCATATATTTGTAGTTTATCAATAGTAACTTTCTAACACGACACTGTTTATGACTTTTACAACACTTACAACTGGTATGACAGATGAAACATTGAATGCACAATTGTTTTAAGTTCTGTTGTGCGAAAACGTATTTCCATATATTTCATCTGAGAAAAAATGCAGTGCCCGACTCGAAATAACTTTTGTTACGTTTGTGGCTTATTCGCACCAAGTAAAAATATTACGAAAACAGTGGCTAATTCGTTTCAGAAAATATTCAAGACTGCTTATGTTCCTTACTTGTGGTATACTCCGGAAGTCGTGTGCGACTATTGCTATAGAAATTTATGCAAGTTTACTTTTACTCAATACTTTCGCCGCAACAAAATTCGCTACGCTAATGTAGAATTGGTTATTCCAGTGATTAGGTACTAATTAAAACATATATTTTTTGTTTGAGACCCCACAGGAGAAGAATTTAAAATTAAATGCTTTTATAGCTCTGTAAACAGAACATTGGCAGCATAGTCGACCAACTCATTTTAAAGAAGATTTGTTCGAGTAAGTAAGGACGGTCTTTGGTTCTACGATTCACTTGTATTATAAACAAACGTTAGAAAAAGAATATAGCTCCTAAATTGAAATGATTTTAAACAAATCAGCCGATAACTTGAACCAGGAACCCGGAATTGTATACTCTTTATAATAAAAGTCCTTAGAGAAAAGTTATTTTTAGACTTTTATTTTATTTGAAATAAAATAAACGAAAAACCCGGACTTTCCATATAATGTCGTCCTCCTTGTCATATGGGTGAGACTTAAATGTTGACTTTAAAATTCTAATCGGGACCTTTTGGTCTCGCGTAGTCGGGGATTCTCAAAAATTTCGTTCTTAGAAAACCGTACCGTCAACATTTTGCATTCCCTCCCGCTCACTATACACATGTTCCCCTATATTTTTACTTCCCGTTGCAAGGTTTGGAGCCAAGGGTATTCACTCGGCTGAATTTTTATAGTGTCCTTCAGATACCAGGTCAGCTCAAGAGGTATAATTGACCTTACTATGGCAGAGGGGACTGCTGTAATAGGCAACAGCCAAGGCTCGAGGCCCAACTATGCATAAAAGCCCGAACCCTTTAGGTAGGTCTAGCGTACAAATAGCAAACACTTCGTCTAGTGCGCAGCCTATGGTTAAGCCTAGATCTAGCACTACCCCACACACCCTCTGGGAAAGCAATGTTTCTAGCCGGCTCTATGGGAAGCAACTCCAGCCACGTCGCAAGACGAACGAGAGGTGCTATCTCAAAAGCACTTGGAGATAGGCATGGTGCCATATGTAACTTTGCCTGCAGATAAGTTGGAGATGGCATCCCTTCCATCTCGAGCGGCCGGATAGACGCCTTCATATGTTGTACCCGCCCCCCCAAAACTGCTTCAATAGGAGCAATCTCGTCTTATCGTTCTATGGAGCTAGGGCATTGGCTGCGGGTGGAGCCAGCTCTGGCTGCACATCGGTTTCCTCTGATAGGAAACTGAATAATGACAGGTACTACCGACGTAGGCGTCCAGATAAGAGAATTCTCTAAAAGATTCATGATACCAAAGACTTAACCGAAGAGCAGGAGGACTCTAAAGTGCGGAGTCTCTCCTGGAGAGGCACTGGGAAAAGCAAATGTGAATATCCAAAAGCGGAAACGCGCGGAGAAGGAAGCCTTATCCGCAGCAAAGAGGAAAAAGCCGTTCACTTCCTTAACGGTCCCGAGACTGGTGCGGAAATATTCATTCGCCGACGTGGCGAGAAACACTCTAGTGCGGGCTGTAATTGATCGCGGTGCGAATGATGGCGCGATCTCTCAACAAAACTGGGATTGGGTAAGGTAAGAAGCTATGAACGGTCTATCGGATGGTACCGCGGCATAACCTGAGAATTTCACCAAGCTGCTGGGCAGCTTTGCAATGCAGCCAGTAGCAGAGTTTGAGTGCTGTGGCTCGGAGCACGTTTAGATATGGTGCGACGCGAAGAAATTCCCAACTGTCTTAAGCCCAAGGCGTGGGTGACTTCCATAGTGATTCAAAAGAGGTTCTAGACTTAATAAGGCTGAGCAACCCAGATGTCCCTGCCCACGACTAGAAGGTGTTAACAGTAAAAAGTGATACCACCTGTCATTTGAACGGTAACGTACATCGGAATAAAGAAAGGTTAACCGAAGAAACGGTGCGTACCCCGAATGAAGTCACGCAAATTACCAATTTCCACACCAGAGAAGCTCTTCTGGGGTGCTACAGAAGTGGGAGCCTAGGTACCTGAACCTCAGTCTCGCAAATGCAGGGCAGCTAAGCAGAAAATGAAAAGATGATTCCATTTCATCATCCTCCATAGAGCTGTGGCAGAAAGGGTAAGATACTGTATTCAGCCTACCGCATGAGCAATATACCGGTCAGAACTCCTACGAGGATCGAGAGTTGCTACTTTGTTAGCGACCTCAGTTCCTACGAACAGATGTTCCTTACGATTCTGTATGTCGAAGTAGTTTCCCAGCGCTCGCTGTGTCGACAGAGAGCCCATCTATCTAGTCCGCATGCAGCCAAAGGAGCCTCCATCCTCTACCTGCATAGAGTGCTGACTTCCAGAATACCCTGCCTAGCGAGCTCATCAGCCATGCAGTTTCGTGCAATGCCGCTATGGCCCGGTTATAAAATTAGTCCAGTGTCGAGGTTTTGACCTCTCCATTAGCGATCCTAAGGCCTTAATAGCGGCCTGACTATCAGAATAAAAATCTTAAATTTCCGGCTGAGGGAGAGCTCCTCGCAGAAGACACCTGCACAAGCTTTCCGTACAGCTTCGAACCGTCCGTGAAAAAATTCACTGGTCTCACGCCCCACACACTACCCTCCTCCCATTCCTTCCTTAGCGGGATGTGAGTGGAGAAGGAACTTCCACGGCTAGAAACGGCAGACTGCAATCCGTTTCTGGAGGGGCAAAGTTGAAGCAGGAATTTTAGAATGCCCATAGGCCGAATTAAAGCTGTACCCACTGCATCTTAGCCGGGTTCCAGCACGGGCTACAGCAAACTTGCTGGCAAAGGGAATGTGGTCCACAGCGTCCACTGATTCCAATGAGCGTCATTATAGGCCTAATTATAGTTTCATAAAGCCAGTGATTTACCTTGGGAGAGAGGCCTCATCTCTTCCCAATAGCACTATGGCAACAGTATACAGCAACCGATGCCTGTTTCACTCTTTCCTCATTTGGCTCTCTGGAGAGCTTCCTGTGCAGAATCATGCCCAGATACCTGACCTGGTCAGAAAGCACAAGTGGGACACCGCCGATTGAGGGGGCCGGACATCTGGTAAACAAGTCGAGCTCCGTATTGCTAGGATGGATAGCGAGACCACATCCTCTAGACCATTTTCCGATCAAGTTTAGGTAACCCTGGATGATGTCAAAGAGGGTACCTAAAAACTTTCCCCTGAAAATGAGTGCTACATCGTCGGCATAGGCAATAACCGAGCCTCTCCTTTCCAGCTCCTTCCGGACACCGCTAATAACCACGACCCAAAGGAGTGGTGAGAGAACTCCCCTTGCGGAGTGCCCCTACTCACCCTTCCTTCAATGAGAAGCTGGCTCACTCTGCCACGATTATAGAGATAAAACGTGGATAGATAGCTGTATAAGACCTGGTTCGACCCCAAGCTCTAGGAGGCATCTCACTATTACATGTGGCTGGACGTTATTAACGGCCCCTCTATATACAGAAAGGCACCAACTGCGAAGTCCTGGTGTTCTAGAGACTCTTCCATGACGTCAACAACCGTGTGAAGGGCTGTTTCCACAGACCTGCCCTTCAAGTATGCATGCTGAGCACGTGACAATCGCTCACGAGGAATTCCATCCCTTATATGAAGATCAATCAGCCTCTTTAGGGTTATTCAACAGAAAAGAAGAGAGACTGACGGGCTTGAAGTCCCTTGGGGACACATGACAGCTCTTGCCCGCCTTGGGAATAAGCGTAACCCCAGAGCCTAGGAATATAGCCCCTACTTACGCAGCTCGCGTAAATAGGCGCCAACCACTGACAAGACCCCCGCTCAGACTTTTGCAATTGAGCGAATGATGCCGTCAGGACCCGAGGACTTGAACGCCTTGAA
Organism: Anomoia purmunda; assembly: GCA_951828415.1. Classification (NCBI taxonomy): domain Eukaryota; kingdom Metazoa; phylum Arthropoda; class Insecta; order Diptera; family Tephritidae; genus Anomoia; species Anomoia purmunda. The sequence goes on from CATOUQ010000026.1 coordinate 4,420, forward strand.
GGAGCGTATCGCCCAGAGCAGGTGACGCTTCTCTAACAGGTCTCAAGGAGGAACATATATGGCACATGCTTCCATGCCTGTGGCTCGACACGGCCCACTCCTACAACTGTTAAACTTGACCAAATATTATTTAATTCCGTGGAACAAAGATTGGGTGCGCGTATAACATAAGCTTCAAAATTCAATATAATACCGCTGGCCTCTTATTTTTTTTAAATTTATATTGAATAATTTTTTAAAAAGTATAACTGATTGTCTCTTGTTCAACGTCATGAGAATGCTTCCGTAGCCTTCTACACATGTAAGAGAGCCATAGGCAGGAAATGGGGTCTTAATCCCCAGATCTGTCGATGGATTTTCACAGCGGTCGTCAGACCAATACTCCTATATCACATTGAGTGCCAAGGGGTTTGACGGCAACCTTCCCCGGGTGCCAAGCACATTTTTTGCTATAAACTGGTGTAAAAGTAGAAAATATTAAGTTCTGCGCCAATCCCGGATGATTTTGTGGTTTATTTTGGATTTTATAACGGTTTTTTATGTCGCTCGTTTCCTTACGACATGGCACTGCACGAGGGAATTGCAATCGTAAAAATCGCTGTCGTACGAAAATGTGCGACGCGATTTTTTAGCTATTTCTTAATTTTTTTCTTTTTACGCATTTTCCTTTACATTTATTTAAATTTAATCGAGGAGCGATACGTAAAAGACGAGCAACAGAAAAGCTATTGGCTGTGGTAGAATATAATAAGGGGAAAGCAGGCATTGATCTTTCCGACCAAATGGCTTCTTACTCAAATACCCTTCGCAAAGGGTTAAAATGGTATCGAAAGCTGGGAATTGAACTTTTACTGTGTATAAAGCAGCTACGAATAAAAACATTAATATACGAACATTCCGTGAACGCGTTGCTAAGAGCCTACTAGCTCTCACATCCCCGCAGCCTGTATCGCAATTTTTCCTTGTGGTAACACAGTGGGCCTCCTAATACTGGCCTAAGTGAGCCGCTGCAGGCGGCTGCCACTCCAACCTAACCTAACCTATAACTCATTGTTTAACATAAACTATATAAATAAGAGTTTTTTAACTTCTTACCAAAATTCAAAAAAATTAATCAAATTTCATATAATATTCAAACTCTTTAATCAGAATTTGTAAAAAAATTTTTGAGTATGCAGTTTTGTAGCCCATTTAGTTTCCCTCAAGGCGAATTCATATAAGGTGCTGTTATTAAACAAAAAACAATATGTACATGTATTTTGTTTTTGGTATCTCCGTAACACCGCCTTATAAATTCGTCATGGTTTCACTATAATAAAGTGTAAATTTCAAATGGCTAAAAAATTTAGATGACTTTTGATAATTTTCTTACAGACGGTGTTTAGTATTTGCTTTCACTCAAAAGTAAATTTTGTTTTTATGCGTTATTAGGAGGAAGAACACCGTTGGCAATAAAAATTATTAAAAATCAAACCGAATTTTTGGTTACTTGAAACTTCCACTTTAAAATAACAAAATTAAACGGGGAACAAAACTGTTTACTCAAAAAAAATCTAATAAAAAATTTGAAAATTTTATGTTACTTGAAACTTCCACTTTGAAATTACAAAATTAAACTGGCTACAAAACAGTTAAATCAAAAAAAAATCGAATAAAAATTAGAAAATTTTATGAACATTTTTGAATTTTTTTGAATTATTGTGAATTTCATAAAAGTTGGAAACTTTTATTTGGGTATTTATAACACTGCGTTTTAAAAACGAGCTTTAGTTCTGTCCTATGAACCAAATATACTTTTTCGGAAAGGGGAGAAAAAATAATAATACACGTGTATCGGCGATTTTCATGTACACGTCAGAATTTTTTTTTTATGTATAAAGTATAAAGCTCGTAGTGTCCGTCTATCCGCCTGTGTGAAAGACTTTGGATCGATTTTTAACCCTTTTTCCGTGATCCAATCGAGCTGAATTTTTGCAGGCAGACTCGTGAAAATGTCTTCATCACGTCAAATTTAAAAAAAAATAGATTTTTATCAATTCTCAGATTTTCCTGAACTTTTTTTTTTTTTAAATAAATATTTTTTTTTACTTTTTTCGGCATAACTTGAAGGGACTTCAAAATTTTAAACTACTAAAGCGTTCCGAAAAAAAAATTTGTTTTTCGACCCATCCTACTCCATATATTTGTAGTTTATCAATAGTAACTTTCTAACACGACACTGTTTATGACTTTTACAACACTTACAACTGGTATGACAGATGAAACATTGAATTGCACAATTGTTTTAAGTTCTGTTGTGCGAAAACGTATTTCCATATATTTCATCTGAGAAAAAATTCAGTGCCCGACTCGAAATAACTTTTGTTACGTTTGTGGCTTATTCGCACCAAGTAAAAATATTACGAAAACAGTGGCTAATTCGTTTCAGAAAATATTCAAGACTGCTTATGTTCCTTACTTGTGGTATACTCCGGAAGTCGTGTGCGACTATTGCTATAGAAATTTATGCAAGTTTACTTTTACTCAATACTTTCGCCGCAACAAAATTCGCTACGCTAATGTAGAATTGGTTATTCCAGTGATTAGGTACTAATTAAAACATATATTTTTTGTTTGAGACCCCACAGGAGAAGAATTTAAATTAAATGCTTTTATAGCTCTGTAAACAGAACATTGGCAGCATAGTCGACCAACTCATTTTAAAGAAGATTTGTTCGAGTAAGTAAGGACGGTCTTTGGTTCTACGATTCACTTGTATTATAAACAAACGTTAGAAAAAGAATATAGCTCCTAAATTGAAATGATTTTAAACAAATCAGCCGATAACTTGAACCAGGAACCCGGAATTGTATACTCTTTATAATAAAAGTCCTTAGAGAAAAGTTATTTTTAGACTTTTATTTTATTTGAAATAAAATAATCGAAAAACCCGGACTTTCCATATAATGTCGTCCTCCTTGTCATATGGGTGAGACTTAAATGTTGACTTTAAAATTCTAATCGGGACCTTTTGGTCTCGCGTAGTCGGGGATTCTCAAAAATTTCGTTCTTAGAAAACCGTACCGTCAACATTTTGCATTCCCCTCCCGCTCACTATACACATGTTCCCCTATATTTTTACTTCCCGTTGCAAGGTTTGGAGCCAAGGGTATTCACTCGGCTGTATTTTGATAGTGTCCTTCAGATACCAGGTCAGCTCAAGAGGTATAATTGACCTTACTATGGCAGAGGGGACTGCTGTAATAGGCAACAGCCAAGGCTCGAGGCCCAACTATGCATAAAAGCCCGAACCCTTTAGGTAGGTCTAGCCTACAAATAGCAAACACTTCGTCTAGTGCGCAGCCTATGGTTAAGCCTAGATCTAGCACTACCCACACACCCTCTGGGAAAGCAATGTTTCTAGCCGGCTCTATGGGAAGCAACTCCAGCCACGTCGCAAGACGAACGAGAGGTGCTATCTCAAAAGCACTTGGAGATAGGCATGGTGCCATATGTAACTTTGCCTGCAGATAAGTTGGAGATGGCATCCCTTCCATCTCGAGCGGCCGGATAGACGCCTTCATATGTTGTACCCGCCCCCCCAAAACTGCTTCAATAGGAGCAATCTCGTCTTATCGTTCTATGGAGCTAGGGCATTGGCTGCGGGTGGAGCCAGCTCTGGCTGCACATCGGTTTCCTCTGATAGGAAACTGAGCAATGACAGGTACTACCGACGTAGGCGTCCAGATAAGAGAATTCTCTAAAAGATTCATGATACCAAAGACTTAACCGAAGAGCAGGAGGACTCTAAAGTGCGGAGTCTCTCCTGGAGAGGCACTGGGAAAAGCAAATGTGAATATCCAAAAGCGGAAACGCGCAGAGAAGGAAGCCTTATCCGCAGCAAAGAGGAAAAAGCCGATCACTTCCTTAACGGTCCCGAGACTGGTGCGGAAATATTCATTCGCCGACGTGGCGAGAAACACTCTAGTGCGGGCTGTAATTGATCGCGGTGCGAATGATGGCGCGATCTCTCAACAAAACTGGGATTGGGTAAGGTAAGAAGCTATGAACGGTCTATCGGATGGTACCGCGGCATAACCCGAGAATTTCACCAAGCTGCTGGGCAGCTTTGCAATGCAGCCAGTAGCAGAGTTTGAGTGCTGTGGCTCGGAGCACGTTTAGATATGGTGCGACGCGAAGAAATTCCCAACTGTCTTAAGCCCAAGGCGTGGGTGACTTCCATAGTGATTCAAAAGAGGTTCTAGACTTAATAAGGCTGAGCAACCCAGATGTCCCTGCCCACGACTAGAAGGTGTTAACAGTAAAAAGTGATACCACCTGTCATTTGAACGGTAACGTACATCGGAATAAAGAAAGGTTAACCGAAGAAACGGTGCGTACCCCGAATGAAGTCACGCAAATTACCAATTTCCACACCAGAGAGCTCTTCTGGGGTGCTACAGAAGTGGGAGCCTAGGTACCTGAACCTCAGTCTCGCAAATGCAGGGCAGCTAAGCAGAAAATGAAAAGATGATTCCATTTCATCATCCTCCATAGAGCTGTGGCAGAAAGGGTAAGATACTGTATTCAGCCTACCGCATGAGCAATATACCGGTCAGAACTCCTACGAGGATCGAGAGTTGCTACTTTGTTAGCGACCTCAGTTCCTACGAACAGATGTTCCTTACGATTCTGTATGTCGAAGTAGTTTCCCAGCGCTCGCTGTGTCGACAGAGAGCCCATCTATCTAGTCCGCATGCAGCCAAAGGAGCCTCCATCCTCTACCTGCATAGAGTGCTGACTTCCAGAATACCCTGCCTAGCGAGCTCATCAGCCATGCAGTTTCGTTCAATGCCGCTATGGCCCGGTAATAAAATTAGTCCAGTGTCGAGGTTTTGACCTCTCCATTAGCGATCCTAAGGCCTTAATAGCGGCCTGACTATCAGAATAAAAATCTTAAATTTCCGGCTGAGGGAGAGCTCCTCGCAGAAGACACCTGCACAAGCTTTCCGTACAGCTTCGAACCGTCCGTGAAAAAATTCACTGGTCTCACGCCCCACACACTACCCTCCTCCCATTCCTTCCTTAGCGGGATGTGAGTGGAGAAGGAACTTCCACGGCTAGAAACGGCAGACTGCAATCCGTTTCTGGAGGGGCAAAGTTGAAGCAGGAATTTTAGAATGCCCATAGGCCGAATTAAAGCTGTATCCACTGCATCTTAGCCGGGTTCCAGCACGGGCTACAGCAAACTTGCTGGCAAAGGGAATGTGGTCCACAGCGTCCACTGATTCCAATGAGCGTCATTATAGGCCTAATTATAGTTTCATAAAGCCAGTGATTTACCTTGGGAGAGAGGCCTCATCTCTTCCCAATAGCACTATGGCAACAGTATACAGCAACCGATGCCTGTTTCACTCTTTCCTCATTTGGCTCTCTGGAGAGCTTCCTGTGCAGAATCATGCCCAGATACCTGACCTGGTCAGAAAGCACAAGTGGGACACCGCCGATTGAGGGGGCCGGACATCTGGTAAACAAGTCGAGCTCCGTATTGCTAGGATGGATAGCGAGACCACATCCTCTAGACCATTTTCCGATCAAGTTTAGGTAACCCTGGATGATGTCAAAGAGGGTACCTAAAAACTTTCCCCTGAAAATGAGTGCTACATCGTCGGCATAGGCAATAACCGAGCCTCTCCTTTCCAGCTCCTTCCGGACACCGCTAATAACCACGACCCAAAGGAGTGGTGAGAGAACTCCCCTTGCGGAGTGCCCCTACTCACCCTTCCTTCAATGAGAAGCTGGCTCACTCTGCCACGATTATAGAGATAAAACGTGGATAGATAGCTGTATAAGACCTGGTTCGACCCCAAGCTCTAGGAGGCATCTCACTATTACATGTGGCTGGACGTTATTAACGGCCCCTCTATATACAGAAAGGCACCAACTGCGAAGTCCTGGTGTTCTAGAGACTCTTCCATGACGTCAACAACCGTGTGAAGGGCTGTTTCCACAGACCTGCCCTTCAAGTATGCATGCTGAGCACGTGACAATCGCTCACGAGGAATTCCATCCCTTATATGAAGATCAATCAGCCTCTTTAGGGTTATTCAACAGAAAAGAAGAGAGACTGACGGGCTTGAAGTCCCTTGGGGACACATGACAGCTCTTGCCCGCCTTGGGAATAAGCGTAACCCCAGAGCCTAGGAATATAGCCCCTACTTACGCAGCTCGCGTAAATAGGCGCCAACCACTGACAAGACCCCCGCTCAGACTTTTGCAATTGAGCGGAATGATGCCGTCAGGACCCGAGGACTTGAACGCCTTGAAGGAGCGTATCGCCCAGAGCAGGTGACGCTTCTCTAACAGGTCTCAAGGAGGAACATATATGGCACATGCTTCCATGCCTGTGGCTCGACACGGCCCACTCCTACAACTGTTAAACTTGACCAAATATTATTTAATTCCGTGGAACAAAGATTGGGTGCGCGTATAACATAAGCTTCAAAATTCAATATAATACCGCTGGCCTCTTATTTTTTTTAAATTTATATTGAATAATTTTTTAAAAAGTATAACTGATTGTCTCTTGTTCAACGTCATGAGAATGCTTCCGTAGCCTTCTACACATGTAAGAGAGCCATAGGCAGGAAATGGGGTCTTAATCCCCAGATCTGTCGATGGATTTTCACAGCGGTCGTCAGACCAATACTCCTATATCACATTGAGTGCCAAGGGGTTTGACGGCAACCTTCCCCGGGTGCCAGGCACATTTTTTGCTATAAACTGGTGTAAAAGTAGAAAATATTAAGTTCTGCGCCAATCCCGGATGATTTTGTGGTTTATTTTGGATTTTATAACGGTTTTTTATGTCGCTCGTTTCCTTACGACATGGCACTGCACGAGGGAATTGCAATCGTAAAAATCGCTGTCGTACGAAAATGTGCGACGCGATTTTTTAGCTATTTCTTAATTTTTTTCTTTTTACGCATTTTCCTTTACATTTATTTAAATTTAATCGAGGAGCGATACGTAAAAGACGAGCAACAGAAAAGCTATTGGCTGTGGTAGAATATAATAAGGGGAAAGCAGGCATTGATCTTTCCGACCAAATGGCTTCTTACTCAAATACCCTTCGCAAAGGGTTAAAATGGTATCGAAAGCTGGGAATTGAACTTTTACTGTGTATAAAGCAGCTACGAATAAAAACATTAATATACGAACATTCCGTGAACGCGTTGCTAAGAGCCTACTAGCTCTCACATCCCCGCAGCCTGTATCGCAATTTTTCCTTGTGGTAACACAGTGGGCCTCCTAATACTGGCCTAAGTGAGCCGCTGCAGGCGGCTGCCACTCCAACCTAACCTAACCTATAACTCATTGTTTAACATAAACTATATAAATAAGAGTTTTTTAACTTCTTACAAAATTCAAAAAAATTAATCAAATTTCATATAATATTCAAACTCTTTAATCAGAATTTGTAAAAAAATTTTTGAGTATGCAGTTTTGTAGCCCATTTAGTTTCCCTCAAGGCGAATTCATATAAGGTGCTGTTATTAAACAAAAACAATATGTACATGTATTTTGTTTTTGGTATCTCCGTAACACCGCCTTATAAATTCGTCATGGTTTCACTATAATAAAGTGTAAATTTCAAATGGCTAAAAAATTTAGATGACTTTTGATAATTTTCTTACAGACGGTGTTTAGTATTTGCTTTCACTCAAAAGTAAATTTTGTTTTTATGCGTTATTAGGAGGAAGAACACCGTTGGCAATAAAAATTATTAAAAATCAAACCGAATTTTTGGTTACTTGAAACTTCCACTTTAAAATAACAAAATTAAACGGGGAACAAAACTGTTTACTCAAAAAAAATCTAATAAAAAATTTGAAAATTTTATGTTACTTGAAACTTCCACTTTGAAATTACAAAATTAAACTGGCTACAAAACAGTTAAATCAAAAAAAAATCGAATAAAAATTAGAAAATTTTATGAACATTTTTGAATTTTTTTGAATTATTGTGAATTTCATAAAAGTTGGAAACTTTTATTTGGGTATTTATAACACTGCGTTTTAAAAACGAGCTTTAGTTCTGTCCTATGAACCAAATATACTTTTTCGGAAAGGGGAGAAAAAATAATAATACACGTGTATCGGCGATTTTCATGTACACGTCAGAATTTTTTTTTTATGTATAAAGTATAAAGCTCGTAGTGTCCGTCTATCCGCCTGTGTGAAAGACTTTGGATCGATTTTTAACCCTTTTTCCGTGATCCAATCGAGCTGAATTTTTGCAGGCAGACTCGTGAAAATGTCTTTATCACGTCAAATTTAAAAAAAAATAGATTTTTATCAATTCTCAGATTTTCCTGAACTTTTTTTTTTTTAAATAAATATTTTTTTTTACTTTTTTCGGCATAACTTGAAGGGACTTCAAAATTTTAAACTACTAAAGCGTTCCGAAAAAAAAATTTGTTTTTCGACCCATCCTACTCCATATATTTGTAGTTTATCAATAGTAACTTTCTAACACGACACTGTTTATGACTTTTACAACACTTACAACTGGTATGACAGATGAAACATTGAATTGCACAATTGTTTTAAGTTCTGTTGTGCGAAAACGTATTTCCATATATTTCATCTGAGAAAAAATTCAGTGCCCGACTCGAAATAACTTTTGTTACGTTTGTGGCTTATTCGCACCAAGTAAAAATATTACGAAAACAGTGGCTAATTCGTTTCAGAAAATATTCAAGACTGCTTATGTTCCTTACTTGTGGTATACTCCGGAAGTCGTGTGCGACTATTGCTATAGAAATTTATGCAAGTTTACTTTTACTCAATACTTTCGCCGCAACAAAATTCGCTACGCTAATGTAGAATTGGTTATTCCAGTGATTAGGTACTAATTAAAACATATATTTTTTGTTTGAGACCCCACAGGAGAAGAATTTAAATTAAATGCTTTTATAGCTCTGTAAACAGAACATTGGCAGCATAGTCGACCAACTCATTTTAAAGAAGATTTGTTCGAGTAAGTAAGGACGGTCTTTGGTTCTACGATTCACTTGTATTATAAACAAACGTTAGAAAAAGAATATAGCTCCTAAATTGAAATGATTTTAAACAAATCAGCCGATAACTTGAACCAGGAACCCGGAATTGTATACTCTTTATAATAAAAGTCCTTAGAGAAAAGTTATTTTTAGACTTTTATTTTATTTGAAATAAAATAATCGAAAAACCCGGACTTTCCATATAATGTCGTCCTCCTTGTCATATGGGTGAGACTTAAATGTTGACTTTAAAATTCTAATCGGGACCTTTTGGTCTCGCGTAGTCGGGGATTCTCAAAAATTTCGTTCTTAGAAAACCGTACCGTCAACATTTTGCATTCCCCTCCCGCTCACTATACACATGTTCCCCTATATTTTTACTTCCCGTTGCAAGGTTTGGAGCCAAGGGTATTCACTCGGCTGTATTTTGATAGTGTCCTTCAGATACCAGGTCAGCTCAAGAGGTATAATTGACCTTACTATGGCAGAGGGGACTGCTGTAATAGGCAACAGCCAAGGCTCGAGGCCCAACTATGCATAAAAGCCCGAACCCTTTAGGTAGGTCTAGCCTACAAATAGCAAACACTTCGTCTAGTGCGCAGCCTATGGTTAAGCCTAGATCTAGCACTACCCACACACCCTCTGGGAAAGCAATGTTTCTAGCCGGCTCTATGGGAAGCAACTCCAGCCACGTCGCAAGACGAACGAGAGGTGCTATCTCAAAAGCACTTGGAGATAGGCATGGTGCCATATGTAACTTTGCCTGCAGATAAGTTGGAGATGGCATCCCTTCCATCTCGAGCGGCCGGATAGACGCCTTCATATGTTGTACCCGCCCCCCCAAAACTGCTTCAATAGGAGCAATCTCGTCTTATCGTTCTATGGAGCTAGGGCATTGGCTGCGGGTGGAGCCAGCTCTGGCTGCACATCGGTTTCCTCTGATAGGAAACTGAGCAATGACAGGTACTACCGACGTAGGCGTCCAGATAAGAGAATTCTCTAAAAGATTCATGATACCAAAGACTTAACCGAAGAGCAGGAGGACTCTAAAGTGCGGAGTCTCTCCTGGAGAGGCACTGGGAAAAGCAAATGTGAATATCCAAAAGCGGAAACGCGCAGAGAAGGAAGCCTTATCCGCAGCAAAGAGGAAAAAGCCGATCACTTCCTTAACGGTCCCGAGACTGGTGCGGAAATATTCATTCGCCGACGTGGCGAGAAACACTCTAGTGCGGGCTGTAATTGATCGCGGTGCGAATGATGGCGCGATCTCTCAACAAAACTGGGATTGGGTAAGGTAAGAAGCTATGAACGGTCTATCGGATGGTACCGCGGCATAACCCGAGAATTTCACCAAGCTGCTGGGCAGCTTTGCAATGCAGCCAGTAGCAGAGTTTGAGTGCTGTGGCTCGGAGCACGTTTAGATATGGTGCGACGCGAAGAAATTCCCAACTGTCTTAAGCCCAAGGCGTGGGTGACTTCCATAGTGATTCAAAAGAGGTTCTAGACTTAATAAGGCTGAGCAACCCAGATGTCCCTGCCCACGACTAGAAGGTGTTAACAGTAAAAAGTGATACCACCTGTCATTTGAACGGTAACGTACATCGGAATAAAGAAAGGTTAACCGAAGAAACGGTGCGTACCCCGAATGAAGTCACGCAAATTACCAATTTCCACACCAGAGAGCTCTTCTGGGGTGCTACAGAAGTGGGAGCCTAGGTACCTGAACCTCAGTCTCGCAAATGCAGGGCAGCTAAGCAGAAAATGAAAAGATGATTCCATTTCATCATCCTCCATAGAGCTGTGGCAGAAAGGGTAAGATACTGTATTCAGCCTACCGCATGAGCAATATACCGGTCAGAACTCCTACGAGGATCGAGAGTTGCTACTTTGTTAGCGACCTCAGTTCCTACGAACAGATGTTCCTTACGATTCTGTATGTCGAAGTAGTTTCCCAGCGCTCGCTGTGTCGACAGAGAGCCCATCTATCTAGTCCGCATGCAGCCAAAGGAGCCTCCATCCTCTACCTGCATAGAGTGCTGACTTCCAGAATACCCTGCCTAGCGAGCTCATCAGCCATGCAGTTTCGTGCAATGCCGCTATGGCCCGGTAATAAAATTAGTCCAGTGTCGAGGGTTTGACCTCTCCATTAGCGATCCTAAGGCCTTAATAGCGGCCTGACTATCAGAATAAAAATCTTAAATTTCCGGCTGAGGGAGAGCTCCTCGCAGAAGACACCTGCACAAGCTTTCCGTACAGCTTCGAACCGTCCGTGAAAAAATTCACTGGTCTCACGCCCCACACACTACCCTCCTCCCATTCCTTCCTTAGCGGGATGTGAGTGGAGAAGGAACTTCCACGGCTAGAAACGGCAGACTGCAATCCGTTTCTGGAGGGGCAAAGTTGAAGCAGGAATTTTAGAATGCCCATAGGCCGAATTAAAGCTGTATCCACTGCATCTTAGCCGGGTTCCAGCACGGGCTACAGCAAACTTGCTGGCAAAGGGAATGTGGTCCACAGCGTCCACTGATTCCAATGAGCGTCATTATAGGCCTAATTATAGTTTCATAAAGCCAGTGATTTACCTTGGGAGAGAGGCCTCATCTCTTCCCAATAGCACTATGGCAACAGTATACAGCAACCGATGCCTGTTTCACTCTTTCCTCATTTGGCTCTCTGGAGAGCTTCCTGTGCAGAATCATGCCCAGATACCTGACCTGGTCAGAAAGCACAAGTGGGACACCGCCGATTTAGGGAGGCCGGACATCTGGTAAACAAGTCGAGCTCCGTATTGCTAGGATGGATAGCGAGACCACATCCTCTAGACCATTTTCCGATCAAGTTTAGGTAACCCTGGATGATGTCAAAGAGGGTACCTAAAAACTTTCCCCTGAAAATGAGTGCTACATCGTCGGCATAGGCAATAACCGAGCCTCTCCTTTCCAGCTCCTTCCGGACACCGCTAATAACCACGACCCAAAGGAGTGGTGAGAGAACTCCCCTTGCGGAGTGCCCCTACTCACCCTTCCTTCAATGAGAAGCTGGCTCACTCTGCCACGATTATAGAGATAAAACGTGGATAGATAGCTGTATAAGACCTGGTTCGACCCCAAGCTCTAGGAGGCATCTCACTATTACATGTGGCTGGACGTTATTAACGGCCCCTCTATATACAGAAAGGCACCAACTGCGAAGTCCTGGTGTTCTAGAGACTCTTCCATGACGTCAACAACCGTGTGAAGGGCTGTTTCCACAGACCTGCCCTTCAAGTATGCATGCTGAGCACGTGACAATCGCTCACGAGGAATTCCATCCCTTATATGAAGATCAATCAGCCTCTTTAGGGTTATTCAACAGAAAAGAAGAGAGACTGACGGGCTTGAAGTCCCTTGGGGACACATGACAGCTCTTGCCCGCCTTGGGAATAAGCGTAACCCCAGAGCCTAGGAATATAGCCCCTACTTACGCAGCTCGCGTAAATAGGCGCCAACCACTGACAAGACCCCCGCTCAGACTTTTGCAATTGAGCGGAATGATGCCGTCAGGACCCGAGGACTTGAACGCCTTGAAGGAGCGTATCGCCCAGAGCAGGTGACGCTTCTCTAACAGGTCTCAAGGAGGAACATATATGGCACATGCTTCCATGCCTGTGGCTCGACACGGCCCACTCCTACAACTGTTAAACTTGACCAAATATTATTTAATTCCGTGGAACAAAGATTGGGTGCGCGTATAACATAAGCTTCAAAATTCAATATAATACCGCTGGCCTCTTATTTTTTTTTAATTTATATTGAATAATTTTTTAAAAAGTATAACTGATTGTCTCTTGTTCAACGTCATGAGAATGCTTCCGTAGCCTTCTACACATGTAAGAGAGCCATAGGCAGGAAATGGGGTCTTAATCCCCAGATCTGTCGATGGATTTTCACAGCGGTCGTCAGACCAATACTCCTATATCACATTGAGTGCCAAGGGGTTTGACGGCAACCTTCCCCGGGTGCCAAGCACATTTTTTGCTATAAACTGGTGTAAAAGTAGAAAATATTAAGTTCTGCGCCAATCCCGGATGATTTTGTGGTTTATTTTGGATTTTATAACGGTTTTTTATGTCGCTCGTTTCCTTACGACATGGCACTGCACGAGGGAATTGCAATCGTAAAAATCGCTGTCGTACGAAAATGTGCGACGCGATTTTTTAGCTATTTCTTAATTTTTTTCTTTTTACGCATTTTCCTTTACATTTATTTAAATTTAGTCGAGGAGCGATACGTAAAAGACGAGCAACAGAAAAGCTATTGGCTGTGGTAGAATATAATAAGGGGAAAGCAGGCATTGATCTTTCCGACCAAATGGCTTCTTACTCAAATACCCTTCGCAAAGGGTTAAAATGGTATCGAAAGCTGGGAATTGAACTTTTACTCGGACTTTCCGTGGTAAATGCCTTTACTGTGTATAAAGCAGCTACGAATAAAAACATTAATATACGAACATTCCGTGAACGCGTTGCTAAGAGCCTACTAGGTCTCACATCCCCGCAGCCTGTATCGCAATTTTTCCTTGTGGTAACACAATGGGCCTCCTAATACTGGCCTAAGTGAGCCGCTGCAGGCGGCTGCCACTCCAACCTAACCTAACCTATAACTCATTGTTTAACATAAACTATATAAATAAGAGTTTTTTAACTTCTTACAAAATTCAAAAAAATTAATCAAATTTCATATAATATTCAAACTCTTTAATCAGAATTTGTAAAAAATTTTTGAGTATGCAGTTTTGTAGTCCATTTAGTTTCCCTCAAGGCGAATTCATATAAGGTGCTGTTATTAAACAAAAACAATATGTACATGTATTTTGTTTTTGGTATCTCCGTAACACCGCCTTATAAATTCGTCATGGTTTCACTATAATAAAGTGTAAATTTCAAATGGCTAAAAAATTTAGATGACTTTTGATAATTTTCTTACAGACGGTGTTTAGTATTTGCTTTCACTCAAAAGTAAATTTTGTTTTTATGCGTTATTAGGAGGAAGAACACCGTTGGCAATAAAAATTATTAAAAATCAAACCGAATTTTTGGTTACTTGAAACTTCCACTTTAAAATAACAAAATTAAACGGGGAACAAAACTGTTTACTCAAAAAAAATCTAATAAAAAATTTGAAAATTTTATGTTACTTGAAACTTCCACTTTGAAATTACAAAATTAAACTGGCTACAAAACAGTTAAATCAAAAAAAAATCGAATAAAAATTAGAAAATTTTATGAACATTTTTGAATTTTTTTGAATTATTGTGAATTTCATAAAAGTTGGAAACTTTTATTTGGGTATTTATAACACTGCGTTTTAAAAACGAGTTTTAGTTCTGTCCTATGAACCAAATATACTTTTTCGGAAAGGGGAGAAAAAATAATAATACACGTGTATCGGCGATTTTCATGTACACGTCAGAATTTTTTTTTTATGTATAAAGTATAAAGCTCGTAGTGTCCGTCTATCCGCCTGTGTGAAAGACTTTGGATCGATTTTTAACCCTTTTTCCGTGATCCAATCGAGCTGAATTTTTGCAGGCAGACTCGTGAAAATGTCTTTATCACGTCAAATTAAAAAAAAAATAGATTTTTATCAATTCTCAGATTTTCCTGAACTTTTTTTTTTTTAAATAAATATTTTTTTTTACTTTTTTCGGCATAACTTGAAGGGACTCCAAAATTTTAAACTACTAAAGCGTTCCGAAAAAAAAATTTGTTTTTCGACCCATCCTACTCCATATATTTGTAGTTTATCAATAGTAACTTTCTAACACGACACTGTTTATGACTTTTACAACACTTACAACTGGTATGACAGATGAAACATTGAATTGCACAATTGTTTTAAGTTCTGTTGTGCGAAAACGTATTTCTATATATTTCATCAGAGAAAAAATTCAGTGCCCGACTCGAAATAACTTTTGTTACGTTTGTGGCTTATTCGCGCCAAGTAAAAATATTACGAAAACAGTGGTTAATTCGTTTCAGAAAATATTCAAGACTGCTTATGTTCCTTACTTGTGGTATACTCCGGAAGTCGTGTGCGACTATTGCTATAGAAATTTATGCAAGTTTACTTTTACTCAATACTTTCGCCGCAACAAAATTCGCTACGCTAATGTAGAATCGGTTATTCCAGCGGTTCTGTACTCACCAGAAAAACGTATAGGGGCTTCAATGGAGATTTTTGATGATGTTCCCGAATTAAGCGATGGAGAACCAACAGTAGTACCAACAATGCTATCAACATTTCTTGCATCGAACGCGAGATGCGAGAATCCAGAAGTATCGGAATTTGTACCAACACCCAGTGAAGTTGGGACTGCAGTGCCGCATTAAGTAACGCAAGCCGACTTCAATGACCTTTTACGAGACGGAAATTTGTTAAAGAGAACAGCGGAACTCTTTGCATTACGCTGTAAGCAGGGGAATATAGTGGGGGCTGATTTTAAAATAACAGCCGCTCGTGATCGACGTAGCACTATTCCATATGACGAATTTTTTAAATTGCACGAAGATCGGGGAAAAAACCTGGCTTATTGTTATGATATTGTTTCGATGTTTGCAAAAATTGGTTACCCTCATATTTCAGAGGAGTGGCGACTTTTCAGCGGTGCATCGGTCAACAGCCTTAAAGTCGTGCTGCTTCATATCGGTAACAAACATCCAGCTGTCCCGATCGCATATGCCATAAACCTCAAAGAAACATACGAAGGCATGGAATTAATTAAAGTGGTCGGATTACTCATGGGTGTTAAGCGTGGATTTCCAACCCACTAGTGCTTTTTGTGTACATGGGAAGGTCGCAAAAGAGATCAGCATTACACTGAATTTAAGTGGAAGCCGCGAACATGTTACAAAGTAGGCGTAGAAAGTATAGAAAATCTACCATTGGTGCAGCCATCTCAAATCATTTTGCCACCACTACACATTAAGCTTGGTCTCGTATCAAATTTTGTTAAAAAACTGGATCGTGAGGGTGAGGCGATTGCAAGTTTGCGCAAAATTTTTCCGAAATTGAGCGGCCCAAAGATTCATGCAGGTATTTTTTTAAGAAGGCATTCAGAAACTTTATTTTTTTTAATGATGTGTACGATTTAAGGTGTTTTCAATGGTCCGCAGATAAAAAAAAGTTGCAAGTTATAAATTTTCATCAAAATTTAATGCTATCGAACAATGTGCATGGAAAGGCACAGTTGCCGTTATTGAGCAGTTTCTTGGCAAGAAGCCTAAGTTTCTTTAAAATCATTGAAATTTTTAATGTAACAATTCTTAATTTTAATATAATAAAATTAATAAAAAAATTCGGTTTTTCAATGAGCTGAAACCGTTACAAAAAACCGATAACCTTTTTTCAAAAAAAAAAACCTTACCAAAAACACACATATAATAATCTCGACATTAAAAACAAACATGCTCTAAACTGCTAAGTTAGTAGCAGTAGACCTTCAGGCCATAAAACTATATTGACCTATAGAGATGAGGCAACTGACAGAAAAATTAAGATTTTGTTTCACAATATTTATTTACAAATCCTTGAACTTGTAACTAAAATCATAAGCTATGCCCATTCTTCTAAAATCGGATATGTCTGTCAATCCGAAAATCCACGATGGCGGCAATGATATGAATGACACTGTAATGGAAGTACTGGAAGAAGAATGGGATGTGAATAAAAAATTTGTTAAATAGCAAAATGTCGAACTAAGAAATGGTTTGAAGAATTTGTCAATGCGAATGATGTTGAAATAAGAGATGCGTAAAATGGCGAAATTTCGAAATATCGAAGAAAAAGAAATATATTACTGTAACATATTTAAGGGTTGATTGCAAAGGACAGTGTTGTTGTGTTTTCCAATATTTAATAAATTTTCTTGGTGTTATCGTTACTACTATGTACTTTGGTTATTATTTGGCACAGATATTTGGCCAGGCATTAAGTCAGCAGTGCCGATTATAGTGACGTCAGTTGTCACCAGCTCAAAAGCAGATGAAAATAATAATAATTTGGGGGTTAAAAGTATACCCCTTTATGTCTATTCTCTTTCTAAAATTTGATGTGCTTGTCAAAAGAAAAAGCATATCGGTTGTTTATCAGTTCTTGAAATATATTGTTTTCTTCAACATTATTTTAGAAAGTACTTTTAAGCATTCTGCTTCTTCTCATAATTTTCAACATGCTTTTTTATCGTAATCTCTATTCCGTTGACACATTATTTACATTAAAATCGATTAAATTCTCCAAAAATGGTACAAATTCTTTTGATATAAACCAACTCTTTTAATTCCAAAATAATTCAATACTCCCAGCAATTATTAAAAATTTTGCTTCAAAAGATACGTTTCGAAGCACCCCTGTCGATGGCATTCAGAAATTAATTTGATGCTCTTCACTGATTGCAATGAAACCGAAACCAAATTTGTAATTTGGTATGATACAATATATTGTTTTATTTATAAAATTGCTAAACCAAGCGTGCACCGCAACGCGATAAAAAATCAAAAGCAAAATATAAACACCGGAATACGTCGATGTCGTTCAAATAATAAATTTTATTCAAAAGTAAATGTAGTTGTAGCTCACCAGGTGCTCCACCCGGTTTCCCCGCATAATATCAACAAAGTTGTTTAATGATCTTATTACCAATATTATCAATATATATATCGGCCAAAGACATAATCTTACTTCTACGCCTACCCGTTATTGCTGGGTAGCGTAGCCATCCGGTTTCCCTGAAAAATATCAATAAAATAAATTAATGATTTTATTTACTATACATATGTATGTATGTATGTATGTACATAAAATTAAATTCATATTTAAATAGAGAGATAAGTAACTTAGAGTTATATTTTTAATTTCGCAACCCAGACATTGTCTTTCATCAAATAAATCCAGTAACCCGGGGCACGTACATTTCTTTTTTGACATTTTCTTTGAATTTTATAATTTATTGAAATTTAAAAACAAAATAATTTTCGGATGCTCTAGTGCAACAACGAAATGCTTTGGTCTCTAATCATGTGAATGTGATGCTTCTCTTTGCCAAAGCTTTGTTAAAGGAGTTGGAGCCAACGTATTCGATGGCATTCTCATTATTGTCGAAAAAACCCGATTCGTTTTGAATTTTTTCGTTTATTTCAAAGGAATTTGTCTAAACAATTCATTTTTTAAATTTATTTATGACAGAATGTCACAAGCTTTAAAATTTAATCCTGAATAACTGCTAAGTGAAATATTTATGATTTTAACTCTGAGTAGAGGCCTAACATTCTGCTTTGCAAGCAAATTTATCATTTAGCCGGTAGACTCTGAGTTAAATAGATAACCTGATTTCTCGAAAATGGGCCTAAATGTTATAAGCCATATCGAATATTTATTTAATTGTTATACCTTAATTTTTTTACCTATTTGGTCAAATTTAACAAATATTTCATAAGTCTTATATTTGCGCAGAAATTAATTCTTATCTGATGAGCTTTATTTTTCGCTCAAGACGTAAAACTTACAGCGTAAGTTTTACTTTTCTGTACAAACTTATCTTGTTTAAGTTTATAACAGTGTTAAAGATAAATACAAATCAGCGAAGTCAACCTTACAGCGTACAATTCACGCTGGAGAACAGACTCCGCTGGCAGGCGCTGAGACATAAAACTTACGCGGTAAGTTTTACTTTTCTGTACAAACTTATCTTGTTTAATTTTACCACAGTGTTAAAGATAAATACGACTCAGCGAAAGCAACTTTACAGCGTACAATTCACGCTGGAGAACAGACTCTGCTAGCAGTCGCTAATTGGCTCATGCATTTATCGGTCTCTTCCCACTTTCATCGAAACGGTAGTGCGAGTTTGACAATAATTATGCAGTTACAGGTTTTTTGACTACAATAAAGGAGAGTGTTAATATTATTTTAATAAACTTCTGTTCCATTGGTAAACATTTCTAACATTTTGGCAGCCCTTGCGGGGAATCGTCTCGCGCCAACTTCGTTGTTAGCCAATTTTTTTTCCACAATTAACACACGAAATTGAACTGCTACCCCTCTAACCTCAACAAGTTGCAGTATTTACGTTTTCTTTCGCAACTTTGTCGGCGGAAAAAGAGGAATCTCTAGTTCTGCTTAATTTTGCTGCAAACACTAAAAAAATGTGAAAACAAAATCGAACCAGTTATCTTGTGGCCAGGTAGATTCCGCTATAGTCTGACTATTGGAAGCGCTACAATGGCTTTCGTGATAAGCTCTGTACAGCAGACGTTGCTACGGGCGAAGAGGGCAAGATTAAGATGGTATTAGGAGAAACTGGTCTCACAACTATAGAATCAGCATAGTGCGAAGCATTAGGTGAATTGCATGATGAAACCGATGAGTTAGACAATCAAAATAATGACAACCATGCAACAAGCATGATTAATCACACATGCAGCGGCTTGGCTGTCACGTTACCGGGACTCTTGCCGAAAATTGAGATACCTAAATTTGATGGGTAATTTTAGAAAGTTTTAAGGACATGTTTATAACATGCGTTGTAGATGATGGTAGACTGTCTAATGTACAGCGTATGTCCTTCGCAGGGTTAGTGCATAAGAAAACAGCTTTGCTATTGCCTGGGATATGCTTCAACAACGTTACGACAATTAGAGTCCCCTCGTCAAGTTCTATCTGCGTAATATCATAAAGCTTCCTACCATGACCAATGAGTCAGATATTGTCATGCAAACTTGTGGTTACTGTTACAGGATCAGTTCGTGCAATAAAATAACTAGGGCGTCATATCTAGCATTGGGATGATTGTGTTGTTTTTCATGGAGCTGATAAATTAGACCCTGCAACCGTCAAAGAGTGGAGAAATATTATTATATCCAAGGTCTGGAAGCAGTTTCCTCGACTCACAAAAACAAAACTAAGGAGCTCTTTTCCTAGGCCATTGCGTATGCTTTAACTAAGCACGCTTTAATGTATGTAAGTATGTATTACTCCAAAATTTATAATTTATACACGGGATTCATTGCCAAGTACCTCGCTCTAAGGTATATGCAGAAAATTTCTGAGGAGTCGACCACTGTTTTTTATATGCCGCATCATGGCGTATTGAAGGGGCCTAACTCTACCGCTAAATTGCGTATAGTTTTTAACACGTCATGAAAAACCATGGAAAACATCTCTCGAAACGCCTATGTCCATATTGACTCAAAGCTGCAAATGGATGGGTTCTTGCCAGATATCAAAAAGTGCTACCGCTAGATCCTAGTTAGCCGCACCGATGCTGACATGCAGTGAATCATCTGGAGAGATGAATATGGAGAGCCAGCAGCATATCGGTTGCTAACTGTCACATATTGATTAAATTTCTCACTGTACCTTGCAATCACGAAACATAAACAATTATCAGGCAATTGTAAAATTTACGAACGTTCAGGCTTACAGGCTTCGGTAACTGTACCCGGTGGCAGGTTTAAACTCAGGTGATTTTATTTTTCAATTACTACATCAAGAATTGCAACAATTTAGAGTGGATCTATGTGAGATTATGCGATTATTAATTCCAAGGTGGATCGGTGTTGAACCCACCACTAAAGGTTATCAACTGAACGTGCTTTCAAACGCGTCCGCCATAGCATATGCTGCTGTAGTATACCTCGCAATTGACACTGCGCAGAAAAATGTCCATGCCTCTATTTTGGCTGCAAAGACAAAAGTAGCCCCACTAAAGAAAATTACCATTCCATGCTTTGAACTCAACGGCGCTTTTATTGCGGCACAGCTTGTGATTAAGTTCGTTACGACTAGCACTAGCAATTTCTTCAAACATATTATTGGCTTGTTTCAAAAACTAAGTTGTATCAAATCCTGGAAAATACAAACAACACCAGGAAATACTCACAACCTGGTCTTGGGCCAGTTAGAACTAAAGGAACGATTAGTCCATTGGCTGCAGTGCCCACGAACCAATCTCTGTCACTTCTGACAATTTTTCTTTCGAAATGTTCAAACATGAACAGACTTCTGGCAGTCATAGAATTTATTCAACTCTTCATTGCTGCAATAATAAAAAACCATATCCAGCGCACGCAAGCACTGCACTTTTGGCTCAGTACCGATCAGCAAAAAAGCAAGGTTCTCTCACTTAACCTAGGTATTGATGAAGAAGGTCTCATTCAACTAAATTGAAGATTAAATAGTGCACACTTCCTTTCTGCATATGGACGTTCCCCAATCATTTATCCACATGATACAGCATTGAGTAAGCGTGTGGTTTGCTACTCGCGTTGTTCATTTCAAACTTGTTAGCGATCTAAGCACAGATGAATTGCTTCTTGCGCAACGAGGATACTGCTCTAGCCTCTACAGTAACTGCGCTAGATATGTTAACATCTGCGAAATCTAAACGAAAAAAAAACAATCATAAAACGGGAAACATTTCCATCGCTCCCCGAACTGAACAAATTTAGCTATCCAAACGACCCCAAGTTTATCATTATAAAATCTACCAACGAGTTGAATGACCTTTCTAAATAAAGTATATTCGCGAAAAAGAAAGCGTTCGGTGCTATTATCACTGAATATAACTCTGTAAGTATTCTCCGTGGCGGTAGCTTTCTAGTCCCAAATTGGTAGTTGAAAATTCTTAAAGTGCAAATCGTTCGGTGGGTTATGCTCAGTTGAAATAACCCTACATGAATCTCTGAATTCGTGCAACGGAACCATACTCGACAAAAACATGACTGAGACAGATGAAAAGGAAATCCTCGAAAGCTTAAAGTCTTAGGCCCGTAGTCATAGTCAAATTAAAGTCGGATCTAAATACGTTAAAGCATACTTTAGCTTAAAGTATACTTTATGTTAGTCGTAGTCGAGTTAAACCCGGCTTTTTCGGTTAAAGTCGAATTTAAAGTTAGAGTGCCGAAAAGCTGTTACTAAACCATTTAGTAAACTGTCAAAATAATTATAAATCTGTATCTTCGGGGCTAAAAGTTGTGTTTTTTTGGTGAAACTTAAATTAAAGGAAAAAAATTAGGCGTTTTGATAATATTGATCGGGATTTTAGCATCATTAGTGATGCTACTTTGATTAGACGTCCAAAATGTATAAAACCAGAATCAACCCTTTTGAATAAGACGACAGTGATTTCTATTCTCGGTATCGGTTCGACAAAGCCACGGGTGATTTCATTATTCTAGCTTTAAATATGGTAAATCCGAGAAATAATAGAGGTCTTCCGGTACCAGCGAGCACACAAGTCTTATGTACTCTTAGATTCCTAGGAAGAAATGCCCATCAAAGTGATGTTGGTATGTTAATAAAGTGTAATTTAATTTTCTAAATGAAATTCCACGCATATTCTTGTATTATAGCTGATCTGCACGGTTTATCCCAGAATTCTGTAGGAAGAATAGTAAAATAAATATCCAAAAGAATTGCAATGTTACTGCCAAACTTTGTTCGATTCCCAAGCAGAAATGAGCTGAACGAAGTTAAGAAGAAATTTTACCGATTAGCTCGGTTTCCGACCGTGATCGGAGCAATCGACTGCACCCATGTGCGAATTAAATGTCCTTCAAAGAATGTAGGCCAAACTATGGCAGGTCACTTTCTGAATAAGAAAGGATACTATTCCTTAAATGTTCAGGTAAATAACCAAAAATACGCCATAATATATAAGTGAATGCGACAATAGCGTATACATATATGTTTCACAGATCGTATGTGATGCAGATTGCAAGATCCTTGATATTGTTGCAAGGTCACGCGGCTCCAGACATGATGCTCGAATTTGGGACAACTGCCAGCTTAAAACTCGTTTGTTGAAAAGCAAATCAGAACACAATGGTGTACTAGTGGGAGATGCGGGCTACCCTAACTCATCTATACTATTGACACCAGTTACAAATCCGTCCACAACCAAAGAAGAAAGGTAGTAGTTTTCAAAATTATTCCTGAAATATTTCATTTCTGAATGTTTCTTTGAAGATATAATAAAAGTCACATTGCAACTCGTTCCATATAGAATGCCTGAATAGACAGATAAAATCTAATTCGTTCAGTTTTCGAGAGGTTGAGGGTTGACCTAGATACTGCAAAAAATGTAGTTGTCGCTGTTGCTGTACTTCATAACATCGCCAAAGAAAGAAACTTTTCATGTGAGTCCTACATTTTAACTAAACAACTGCACAATTAATTATACTGAAATATATTTTCATAGTTATGGATGTGGATATCACTACTAACGGCGTTTCAATTGCACAAAGCAGCGACATTCTTGAAACAACTTCAAACTCAGGGAGAACATACAGAACTGCATTTGTTAATAAATATTTCTGACTACTACCTCACTAATCTTAAAAAGAAAACAAAAATTATTCATATATATTTGCATATGTATATTTATTTCGAACTTCAATAAACATGTTCTCTGGTTTGTACTTCATATCAAACTTACAAGTGGTGTATAACTTTTAAAACTTTAGGTACAGTATCACATAAATTTGCTAATTCATTATGCTTACATCTACTTTGGTAAAAAAAATATGTCCTTATACATAGAGAAAAAAAAATT
Organism: Anomoia purmunda; assembly: GCA_951828415.1. Lineage (NCBI taxonomy): Eukaryota > Metazoa > Arthropoda > Insecta > Diptera > Tephritidae > Anomoia > Anomoia purmunda. The sequence continues at coordinate 28,052 of CATOUQ010000026.1, forward strand.
CAGTTTTATTTAATAAAAACTAAGAAATTCAGATAATTCATTATACTTACAACTAACATTTTCACACAAAACTATTTACACATCACACCTTCGCTAATAATTTCTTTTGGACTCCTCATTTCTTATTTGAAGGCGAACCTTCTGGCACTTTAGGCCCATCAGCTCCTCTTCCCTTTTGTGCATTCGAGCCTGATGCGAAATTTCCGCCTTAAGCTGCTGCACCCTCAGCAAATCAAGCTCGTCATCATGGCAGGATTCTTTTGTTATTTGATCCTGTCTCTGATTGACGATGTCAGTTTTGGAGGCATTATTTTTGGCAGGTTACGCAGTTCTTTTAGCAGTCCTTTGGGAGTAGTTATGGGGTGCTGAGCGTTACTGCAAGATGCTTCTGTATTTTCAGCTAATGCAATAAATGGCGGGCTGCGAGGAGGGTTTGTCGTCATTGGTGTCGTGTCGCTATCGATAAGGATCATGCCCTCTACAAAATCACTGGCTGTCATCGACTGAATTTGTAGATCGCCTTCGTCCAAAGTAGGAATGTCGACCAGATTTCCTGTAGCAACAGTCGCCCTCCTTACTTCCGGAACTGCTCTCCTCGCGTTCACTTTCATACGCATCCACTGCTGCTTTAGCTTTGGCACATCGCGATCATAGCCCGAAGCTACCATGTCAATTTTTACAGCTTCCCAAGCATCCTTCTTGCGTTTTATCATGCGAAGGTCGTTTTGCCTGCTTTCTATAACGTCGATGTGCCCGTTGACTAACTCCCTCAAACAATCTTTCTCGCATTCAACCCAATTGCCTTCGCGTTTCCTTGCTAATAGAAAACCACTTTTAATTATTCAATCGCTAATAAATATTTAAAAACTACTTACACTTGCTTTGCCCTCCATCGTGTTTAATTTTTCATTTGCAAATAATAAACAAATACCAGCTGATATAGTATGCCTCTTGGAGATGGGTTTTTTTTAATCGACAAACAATAATATCGCATATGAAGTACAATATTCCACATAATTTCTGGCTTTTATCTTTATATAAAAGCATACAAAGTCTTTTCAAACTTATTTTAACTATTAATAGCAATCAAATCACCATTTTATTGTGAAATTATCAAATTAAAAAAATATCCTTCGATGTGTACATTGACGAACAATCCAAATGACTTAACATAACTTACCACAGACAATATTTTAGTAGGCGGTCCAATCATCGCGATCCCGGAGCTAAATCTACTCGGAATAAGTACCAATTGACTGAAGCGGTGAAAACTGTTGCAGCAAATGCAGCTAGATATTTTGAAACATTGGAGCAGCGAGTATCTACCGTATTTACAATGTTAAAGATAAATAAAACTCACCGAAGCCAACTGTTTCGACGCCATGATAATAATCGTTAATATTTCATTTAATTTGGTTACACAAACCCATTAATTCGAGTATTCATACTGAACTGAAATGAAATTCGCCTCTCTTTTTACAGAAACACATTAAGTGAGATCGACTATTTCAATCGAGAATATCGGTCGATACCAGTTACAGAAACAGACAACAGGTCTCTGTCAACTGTTTCGACGCCATGATACTAATCGTTAATATTTCATTTAATTTGGTTACACAAACCCATTAATTCGAGTATTCATACTGAACTGAAATGAAATTCGCCTCTCTTTTTACAGAAACACATTAAGTGAGATTGACTATTTCAATCGAGAATATCGGTCGATACCAGTTACAGAAACAGACAACAGGTCTCTTAATTCGGTCGTTTGACCAGAATGTTGACTGTCCGCTGGAGATAACATCGAATCTATTATTTGGAAAACAGTCCGATAATAACTGAAATATCCGGAGTTTCATTTTCATAGTCCAATAATAATAGATAAACTTGGTTTAATATTTTTATGGGACGTAATAAAAGTCATTTCCAAATCTTATCAACAAACCGCATCTCCTATTTAAGCAATCGATTGCTGCGAGCTTCTAGAACCAAAGATAGGTATACATATGTTTTTGTTAAACATTTGCTGTTTCTGAGCTTTGCAAATTTATCAGAAACAAATTGCATCCATACTCCCATATACATACATATATGGTAAGGGTACGGAACTCGAGTTGCTATATATTTGAAAAGTATTTAAGTTAAGAATATTATTAAAAATAAGTATAGCATCATGGAGGCCGCCGTAGCCGAGTTCTTTCTAGCGGCCGCCCTTCGGTAGACAATGGGAAACTACCGCCATGAAAAAACTTCTTGCACAAATCATTCGCCGTTTAGAGTCGGCCTAACTGTAGACCTCTCAATTTGTGTTACAACATCAATTCACGCCACAAATTGTAGAAAAAGTTCGCCAAACATCAAGCTATATAGTGTACGAGTAAGCGCCGTCAACTCGTTGGTAGATTTTATAATGATAAACTTGGGGTCGTTTGGATAGCCAAATTTGTTCAGTTCGGGGAGCGATGGAAATGTTTCCCGTTTTATGTTTGTTTTTTTTTTCGTTTAGATTTCGCAAATGTTAACATACTTTCGGAAAGTATATCAAATAAGTTCCCCCAAGTGAACGAAGTCTTACTTTCCATTGGAAACACTCAATGCACAATATTTTGTATTTAACTTCACTACAAGAAAATTGAGGAAAGATGTTTAATGAGATTTACACGTGGAAAAAACTAGTAAATGAGTATTAACACAGCGGCACATTGAGATATGACTGCGCAGTTCGAAGCTCAGTCAACTACTGACCACAGTGTAAAATTCCTCAAATGTTAGTATTGCACGCCCGATGACGCGTTTTAAATGGTGATTTACTCGTTTTGTACCGGCTTCGCGTCTGCCGCCGAAATTTCGGAAATCTGGGGTATGAAATGCCAGACAACACCATTGACTTCTGCAAATCGAGCAGCAGTTTCCATATGTCTGTCAGTGGCCAGTTCAGCTTTTAGTTCTGCATTTGCACCGACAAAAGCAGTAGCGCAGTTACTATAGATGCTAGAGCAGTATCCTCGTTGCGCAAGAAAACGTTTTAACGCCGCAAGCAATTCATCTGTGCTTAGATCGCTAACAAGTTTGAAATGAACAACGCGAGTAGCAAGCCACACGCTTACTCAATGCTGTATCATGTGGAAAAATGATTGGGGAACGTCCATATGCAGAAAGGAAGTGTGCACTATTTAATCATCAATTAACACATTCTGTAAGAATATAAGGCCAAAAATAATGTGATAATTGCGAATAAACAATTGAGGTCAAAAAAGTACCCGCTTCCATCTACCACAACGTTGCGCAGATGGGCGTCTGCTATGTGTTGAACCAGGGCTACAAATTCAAACTCCATTGCACATAAAATCATTCGATTTGCCAATTGAAGGCAAAATATACGTCTTATCGTTTGACGAAATAAAATGCAGAGAAGAGTGGGCTTACGATAGGAATAATGACATTAGCATGAAACGCAAGAAAATGATTCAAGTCGTCATGATGCTAGAGCTGCGAGCTCTGTGGAAGCAGCCCGTCTTCTACGACTTCGATTGCGGAATGACAGCCGGAATATCTAATTAATGCGGAGTTGTAAACCATTGGCAACTTATTGTTACGGTAGCAAGCGGTTTGGTGTAGGAAACCAGCAAGTATGGAAGCTGATGGGAGTAATGCCTTATCACCCATACCATTATCCTTCTGATAAACCACAGTAAATTTTTGTTTTTGCTGATACTCCACTCCTATTAAAGTTAATCAGGAACCAGTTCGGCGCACGTTCGCAGTAGTCTAAATAAAAGCAACTTTAAGAATGTTTTATATATGTACTTTCGTTAAAACAATAAAAACATATTGTATTATTATGAGTTTCGCTAACTAAGTTCCGTCTTTCTGGACAATGTGTGTATATGTCCATATCTTCGTTTATAAGTGTTCGGTATTTTAGTCTTTAAAACTTAGCTTTAACTACTATTTTATCATTATTATTTTTTTTTTTTTATAATATGTGTTTCTAATTTTACTTTTTACATATGATGTGTTGTACTATAAAAAATCCTAGATCTTATTGTACTAATGATTTTTCTGGCAATAAATGAAATGAAAATGATAATGGATTGTTCGTTGATAATGGATTGTTACACAGGTGTGGAACAAAGAGAATGAAAAACCTTTATCCTTTTTAAGTGTACATCTCTGTCATTGGAAATGTTGAACGTTCGATGGGCAGGTACTTTAGTGAGAAAATTTTTTCACAGTTGAGGACTAGTTCAGAACTGCATTGGACCTAGTTCGGGACTAGTTCTTGATTGGTTTCGTAATAGTTTGAAACTAGTTCGGAATGAGTTTGGAACTAGTTCATGATGCTGGTTTGTTACTCACTCGAGCGTTGTTTGGAAGTGGTTTGACCTTAGTTGGTGACCTTAGTACTTGAGAAATTTATAAAAGGTAGACACCTCAATAAGCAGAGTTTATGTCTAAAAAATTCAAAGTGCAACTACCTTCCTTTTTTGTATCATGGTTTTGACTATAAATTAGTATGATACCCATGTTGCTCAATAATATTATTAATAATTAGGCGCTTACTCGTACACCATATAGCTTGATGTTTGGCGAACTTTTTCTATAATTTGTGGCGTGACTTGATGTTGTAACACAAATTGAGAGGCCTACAGTTAGGCCGACTCTGAACGGCGAATGATTTGTGCAAGAAGTTTTTTCATGGCGGTAGTTTCCCATTGTCTACCGAGGGGCGGCCGCTAGAAAAAACTCGGCTACGGCGGCCTCCATGATGCTATACTTATTTTTTAGTAATATTCTTAACTGAAATACTTTACATATATAGCAACTCGAATTCTGTACCTTCTTTCGCAACTGACACATGATACTCCCATTTTTCAAGTTTAGTTATATAGTAATAAAAGTCAACTAAATGACTCAGCAACAACTTCTACTGTTTTCCTCAAGTCTCATAAGGAGTTAAGAGTAAATTTGAGTTATTAAGCCGTGGCTTATTCAAAGCGTTATACACATTAAATTACATTATGTTGACTTTAATGTCTGTATCATAAAGTGCATGACAATACAGACTGTCGATCATTACATTCTTACGCATAATTTCTTCGTTGCTTTCACTCGCAACATTAACACTTTTCGTTGAGCTACTACTTTATTTTACTGAGCAATTCTGTGCAATATGTCCGAACTGCTGACACTCAAAATATTTGGTTCCTTTGCTCTTATTTCTACACTCGATTTGTGCTCTTTCAGTAAGCAGTTAAAGCAAACCATTTCGACATTTTTCTCAATACCGCTTGTTTTCTTTTCTCCGTCTTTCCGTACGCTCTCTTTCGTTTGAATTTGTTTATTTGTTTTGCGCATAACCTCATAGCATTTCAATTTATATTTAAACTCTTTTTTATTGGGAGTACAGCTTTGTTTTTTTCACAATTTTTTTAAATCATTAATACTTTATGCCATACTGAATCAATGCACAATCTTGTACGTTTCCGCGCGATGCTAAATCTTTCATATAAAAAAATTCCGTTTATACTTTCGTCTTTATTTCGCTTTCTCTCTATGAGCAGTTTTTGCAAATGCGTGTTGTTTGTATTTGTTTTAAATTCACTAATCATGATTTTCTTTAATTTTTCCAATAACATTATTCCCCTTAATGTTGCAATAAACAATTTCGCGGGTCCTTTGAAAGATTTTTTAGCAAAACTAAACTTTTGAAAATTTGCCCAGTACATTAGTGCAGCTGTCTCTTCAAACTCGTCGGCCTAAGTTTCAACACCCACGTTTTCAGTACAGTCAAATAATTTAATAGTATATTTAACATCACGAAAATTTATCGCAAAACGAGGCACAATATTTGCCGTCAAGAATGATAGAAAACCAGATTGCGTCTTCAGCATTGAGACCAACTGATAGTAACGTAATAATAGCTAGAGAATGAAAAAGCTCTAAAAAAGAAGAGGAAGAAGCGCAGTAGTAGCGGGCAAACGACAGAACATTCAAAAGCTTTGTTAGCATTGTTTATGTAAAATAAAGCAAGATGCAAGATACTGTTATTTCGTCAGCGAATTGGTGGACATTGTCAAATCGACACTAGCGGTCCGCGGAAGGCGCAATCTTGTATTCCATTATTCTTGATTTGCCGTCATATTATTTCGTGGCGTTCCTATATTTTCATTCGCTCTATGCAGTGGCGTGGCCAGGATTTTTCTAAGGGGGGGGGGGGGGGGGGGGGGGGGGGCATGAGATTTTGTAAAGTAAAATTTAAATTGAAGCACACACAACTAAGCTCATCATATATTTGTACGCCTTCGTAAACCAATCATACTTACCATTATATATGTATCTAAATACCTGTACTTATACTATTCTTTAGTTCTTCTATACGTACAAAATAAATGACTATAAATGATAATAATAATAAAAATAATAGTAAAAAAAAAACTTTATTTAAATATAAGTTTCAACTGTTTGTTACAACACAAAATTCAGCCTTCGTGGCTTAACACTCAATACTTCAATGACTTCTTCTGGTGTTATTGGTATAACAGGATGAACCGCCAACATTGTTAAACCATTCAGCCGCTCCTTGCATTAAAAAAAAGGCTAAGATATTTATCTTTATATAAGGCAGTTATTAATGGCGTTTACTTTTCTGGAAAAAATATCACCCTCTTAAATTTCAACTTTTTACCTAGGTTACCTGGGCCTCTTCGGAATGGCTGAGTTTAAAGGTAGTGGTGCCCTTCTACTTGTTCAAGGGGACAAGTTTTTCTAATTGTTTACTCAATCCTGCTTGTGAGCTTTGAAAAATAAAAATTGTAACACTTTTTCTAGAAAACTAAACACCGTAACATTTAGAATACCTGTCGTGTGGAATTACGAAGATAAGTCTTTAGCCTTTTAAGCGTGGAAAATGTGCGCTCTGGGGTTGAAGTTGAAACGGGAAGCGTTGCAAAAATTTTGAGCAGTTTGAACAAGTTTTCAAACGTCGTTTTATCGCAATATTGAGGTGCGTCGATGGCAGTTTGTGGTGTAAGATCCTGTTGCTTTAAAAATGTCCTCCATAAATTGATTTCTGCCACAATATTTTTACTGTCAATGTATGGCTCATAAAATTGACCAAGTTTCAATATATTTGAGTCATTATCTTCGCTGTTGTTTTCTGAAAGAATTGTAGCGAATCCTTTGAAGATCGTTCTATGGTCACTGAACAGAGTAGTTAATTCCATTATCATATGGTCAATAAAAGCGTAAAAAATAGACACCTTAAAATAATGAGCAAAGTTAGGAGCTTGCAACATTTGGCGAGATTTGTATCGATTTATTTTGATTTCTATGCCTATATCGTTTGCACATTTTTCACATTTTTTAAACAAATTTTCAAAGTGATGTTCATTGGAACGAATACGTTTCAGCTCTATTATTAAGTTATCTGCCAAATCTACAGCACGCGCTAAATCTATGTTGATTTGTTGGAGTTTATTACTCAGAGGCAGAGAATAAGATAATATTTCTCCTATTATATGAACTGTTACAACAAATTCAAAATCCATGGATCGCTGATATATTATTGCATCCGTTGAAGATGCGTCGTCCCATTCAGCTATATCAATTAATGCCGCATGTACAAAAGGAAATAAAGTCTGCTATAGCCTGATATTTTGAAGTCCTTCTTGTAACGTCAAGTCTTTGACTCATGATGCTTGGCTCTATATTTGCTTCATCTCAAAAGACATGACTTTCTCTTTGGTGTATTAAAAAAAACGTACAACTTTTCCACAATGCCTAAAGTATGCCTTATTGGTGGTATAGCGCTCACTTTTGTTATGGCCAAATTTAGCACATGAGCTGAGCAATGCACATAACAAGCAAGAGGGCACTCCTCTCGAACGAATTTTTGAACACCATTAACTTGTCCTGACATATTACTAGCTCCATCATATCCTTGACCAAAAAGATATTGGTAATCAATATTGCACTCTTTAAGAGTATTGAGTATTAGTATAGCTAAATCCTTCCCACGAAGGGATTTTGCCTCAACAAAACGCAGAAAATCTTCCCTTAAATATATTTCTCCACTATCATCTTCATCAACATACCGGATACAGACTGAAACCTTGATTAAAAAATGTTATTATTTATATTAGAAAATATACAACAGTAACATTTGTTCTATATTCAAATCAATTCATCAACGATAAAAAGAAATAAATATTATTATTAGGCCTCGATGCCCTACAACCCTTATGAGGATATATTGTGCTTGAAGAAATAAATAATTGCTTTTATTTTATTAGTTACCACCAGCGGGAGTGTGATTTGGTGTTCATACGCAATTTAATAATATAACCATAATTTTATATGGTTTCTGGTACAGAATTATCTATATTTTAAACGCAAACTATCAAAAAAAGTTGTGGGCTACTTTATATGTCTCTAAATGTCTTTTTTCGACAAAAAAAAAAAAAAAGTATTTGATCAATTAGTTGAGCAACCGTATAAACACCGGTTCTTCATATGCAGCAGTTTTTCGTTGACAGCTGTTTTATTTTTCGTTTCAACGTTGACAACTAGTTTTGGTAAATGTTCTAAAAATATAAAACCTGTGGTATGAGTTACCTGCTCGGTTGTTGAAATATCCGTAGTCTCATCCGCTAAAACTGAAAAGCACTGAGCTTTGTTTACACGACATACAATCTTTTTTAAAATGGCCTCATCGCAACATTGGATAATTTCGTTTTGAATTTGATTAGAGGTATGCTTAGCATTACCAATTTCGTTTTCTAAAACTTCTCGAAGCGCTTCAGCCCCCAACGCTCTATAAGCCAACATCATTTTAAAGCTTCCTGTGTGGATTAAATTACGGATGTAATTCAGTTTGGGATTTAAAAGCTCGATCTAACTTCAGTTACCTTTTTTTTCTGGTAAAGTGCCGGATGTCACATTTACGGCTCCACTGTCACAATGACCTCTCAAAGGCAATTCTGCGCGCCCTAAACAAATAATGGCCTCTATTATAGGTTTAATCCGGAGTCTGTTAGCTAAAACTTGGCTTTTTCTTGACAAATCGACTTTATTTATAATGGAGTTGGATGGATTGAGCATTTGTATTTTGAACGAACTAGCATCGACGACAGTATTTTTATGGTATTTTTTTTTGCTCATGTTCTTTGAACGCCTTATATAACCCGGTATTTAGTATTATTTAATTCGTGTAACAAATCCACTTACCTCGTGAGCTTTTTTCCAATTATCAAACTTCGACACAACAAACATTCCAAACTTTATGCCGTGGATACCATCAGGTCTTGCAAAAGCCACACACATTTTACAGTAAACTCCATTTTCCACTCCTGAGTACGAAAGCCAATGATATTGATTCAGCCAGTTATACTGAAACCTTAATCTACGTTGGGCGTGCTTTTCTGAAATTGGGAACACTGTTCGTTGATCGGGCGTCCACAAATCGCTTAAAATTTCCAATTTCTCTGAATTTGAAAGGTAAGACCGTTTAGCAGCAAACTCACTGATATCATTTTTGACTGCCTGACTGCTTGTCGATGGTTCGCAACTTTCAACATTTCCGCCCATGTCCTCAAATTCATTGGCACTTTCACTTGACTTTTCTAACTTATTTTTTGGGACACATTCACTATCAGATGGGCTTTTTCCCCGCTTAAAAAACTTTCTGATATCCATTATTAATCTTGTGATTTTAGCTTCAACACTTTTCTTTAATTGATTATAAACATTTGACAGCACAGATTATAAACATTTGACAGCAGCTACTCGTACAGGGTGGCACATACATATGAGTGGTGGCTACTTCGCAACACAAGGTGTAAATGTTTAATATTTTATATTGTAAAACGTTTGTAGGTGTTTGAGGGTCAAATAATTTCGTTTGATAGTTAACATTTACGTATTTTGTAGCGCATTCAATTTTAGGAAGAAATTTGGCAGACCGTTTTTATTTCTGCATGCAATGTGAAAATAAATATGGTCGATAGGGGCTTAATCATGTGTGGGTGATAAGTTAATGTTTGTTAGTAGTCCATCTATCCTTGTATACGCGTTAAAAGAAATCAGATTAGGGATATCCGTTTTGTCCCGAAAAATACCAAAAAGAACCAAAAATCCCCAAAACTCAGTCTTTAGGAAGCATATGTATATCCCTTATGTGATTTAACTCCCTTATTTCACATAAGCAAGGATAGATGGAATGCTAACAAACGTTAGCTCCTACAATGATTTAGAAAAATAAAATAAAAATAGTCTGCTAAATTTCCTCCTAAAATTAAATGCTCTCTAAATGCGTATACAAATATATGTATGTGTGTACATAAATAAGCTGTGAGCCACTATACGGAGTTTTCTATTTTTTTTAGTTTTATTTTTTTTCTTAACTAGAAGGAAATTTAATAACTCTACTGTAAAATTTAAATTTGCAAAATTATTCGTCACTATGTGCACTTGTTCGTTTCATTCTGGCGTTGTTCCTGTTGCTGGTAGCGCCTGCCACTTAAGCCGGGGGGAGTTTTCTTATGGCGGGTTAATTAATTCACTACAAATCAATTTATTCACTTTTTGGGTGTTGAGTTTTTAACTTGGGAGGAATTGTATATACATAAATTGTACAAAACGAGTGTTCGCGAGTTGGCGTTTGCAGATCATACATATGTATGTGGGTTCACCATACAAAAAAAAGAATATTTATAAAAAGAAAGAGAAAAATATTAGTGGTAACGTTGAGGCATTTTAGAAGTTTATTTATTTATTTATTTATTCGGTCTAAGAACTTAAGTTCGATACAGGCTATTAAGATTGCTTAAAATCAAAATTAGTTAAAGTAAAAAATAACAGCTAAATGCATATATGCAGTAGCATTTATGCCGGGTTATTGCAAAGATGTGCCATTACCATAGTTCTTAATGTGGTCCTTGGCAAGGAAACATCTAAATCTAAAGAACTTAAAATCAAGTTGAGTTCATTTAATGTTCTTTTTACTGGCGCATTCAAACTATACGTAGTTTTGCTGAGCCCAACATTAAATAAGTCAAAGCTGGTTGGCAATCGGTGACCCAAAAGTGTCTATTCTTAATTATGTATATTTATATGTATGCAAGTAATTAATAGCGTACTCTATATTAATAATTTAGTGTAATAAGTAAATAATTAGTGTTAGTTTATATGAATAAGTTTGAAAAATCTACGAAATATATGAAAATTTTAACAAGTACTTCAAAGTAATTGAAAGTACTTGGAAAAGGATTGCAATTCTTTTAGCGAGTATTTTCGAGTACTTTCAGTACTTGATGGTATTTCCAAATATTTATCAGTTACAAGTAATTGTACTCGAGTAGTAATTGATACAAATGTAATGTACTTGAAAAGTATTGAATACTTCTCTGGAAAGCCAAAGTCCTAAAATTGCTACTTAGTACGAGTAGTACTCATGACTTAACAGGTATGAGAAAAACGAATAGAACGGAGGGCAAACCGGATAAACACCTTTTGCACTGATTCAAGTCGATTTATATAAGTTTGATGGTATGGCCTCCAAATAAAAGCGGCGTATTCCAATTTGGACCGAATAAAAGCTGAGTAAAGAGTTTTAAGAGTGTAGGGGTCATAAAATCCCCGACTTATTCTACGAACGAATGCAAGCATTGAATACGATTTGGCGACAATATAATTAACGTGCCCCTTGAATGTGAACTTTGTGTCAAAGTAAACTCCCAGGTCTTTACCCTCATTAACCGAATCTCATTTCGTGTTGCAAATATAATACGAAGTTTGTAAAGGCGTGGTCAGTTTCGCAAAAGTAACTTTGTAACATTTTTTTATGTTCAAAAATAAAAGATTTCTGGCACACCAGGTCTGCAATTTATCTATCTCAGCTTGAAGCGCAAGGGAGTCGGTGTGGTTTCTTATAATTGAATAAATTTTCAGGTCATCAGCATATAAAAGAAATTTAGCTGATGAAAAGGAAGACTCAATGTCGTTTATAAAAAAAAAAAATAAATAAAGGCCCTAAATGCTTCCTTGCGGCACCTCGGATGACGGTATAAACAATTTTGAGCAAGTTCCGTCTAGAGATACGAAGTTTTTTCTATCCACCAAGTAAGAACTGATCCACTTAAGGAAAACGGAATGAAATCCAATTTGAGAAAGTTCAAGGAGCAAAAGTTTATGCGATATTCTGTCAAATGCTTTGGAAAAGTCAGTGTAGATAGTATCTACTTGGAAACCGTTTTGAAATGCAGTTAAGCAGTCATCAGAAAAAATCGCGAGATTTGTTGTCGTAGACCTGCCGGGTACAATACCATGCTGAATCAAACAAACCAAATGCTTAATATTGAATGATAACTTGTTTTTAATAATGCATTCAAATAATTTCGAAACAGTGGACAGCTTTGAGATGGGTCTGTAAGTACTAACATCGCCACTTTTGAAAACTGGAGTAACTGATGTTATTTTCCAATCATCAATAAAAACACAGGACGCAAGAGACTTATTAAAAATAGTTTTTAAAGGTGCAACTCATGAGGGGCAATTTTTGAGCAGAACGACCGAGAGTCCATCTATGTCTGTTTGTGTCGAACTCTTTAAACTTTTTACGCCTTCGGAAATGTCTTCATCACAAAGAATAAGAGAGCCTAGACTAAACATGGAGCCAAAAGTAACCGAGGTCTTGCTGAACTAAATCCGGATACTCAGCGTCAGGCAGATCATCTCCCACAACTAAATTCGAAGAAAAAAACTCGGCAAATAGCTCAGCTGTAATTGAATTGGTTGGGTAGGAATATTCGAAAACTTCTTTCTTGATTTAATGTAACTTCAGAAACTTTTGGAATTGCATTTGATTTTCGCTTCGAAATTGCTAATATATTTTTTGTAGCTTGATTTATTTATGGCATAAAACTGTATTCTGTACATATTATATAAATCGAAATATTTTTGCTTATTTTTTTGCTTAAACTTATTGAAAAACTTGTTTCTTAAGTTCTTCCGACCCTTAGATGTTTCGTATACCAAGGGATCCTGTAAGAAACAGAACGATGAATTGGTATATAAATTGTGCTTTATTGCACGTGTTCTTTATTGAGTTCCATTAAAAACTAAACTTAATAGTTACCCTAACTTTCCACCTAACCCACGACGTTGGATAACGCTGCTGCTGCTCTGCTGGCGGTTAGCGACGTTGACACAATCGTTGCGCTAACGATGTTTACTTGATGATGTTGTAATAGCTGCTTTTGCTGATGCAGCTAAACATGATGAAGAGAATTGTGGCGCTTGTGATGTTGTCATAGCGCAATAACCACAGACGATAGCAATAGCTATTGTTTCACTGGCACATCGAAGTGTGCCAACAACGATATGCGATCATACCGTGTGATCGCATTTCTGCTGATCCAGCAAGTTCCATGAGGTGGCGTGCTGTCGTAATTTGGCTGAATGTGACTGACCTAGGCGAAGGCTAGGAAGACAACTGTGACATTTGGTTAATGACATTTGTGGGAAGAAACTTGTGATAACTCTTCCCCTTCTAAGTGAGGGACGTCCGCGGACCGTGTGGCGGCATTTTCAATAACGGTTCGCTGCTGCTCGCTGAAATGCGTATGCGAGCATTCCTACAATGAGTAGGGCTCCCAAAGCGGCGAAACTTACCAGGTTATTGCGTTTGACGCTTTGCTGCAGATGTTTAATATGCTGAAGGTTTTGCTGATTTACGTGGCGAAGGTAAGGTGCGCTCAGAATTTCTATGTGCTGTGTCAAGTTGATATCCGGGGACCATGGCGCTACAGGTTTCAAAGGCGCCGTGGAATTTTCGTTATAAAATAGGGTGCCGTTAACTCTTACCATTTTCTCGAAGGCCACCAGGTAAGTTCCATTTACTGTAATTGGAGCCTCGTGGTTTTCTTCTATGACCGCCGCTTGGTCGTTAATAACAATCACACCGTCACCTATCGATGTAATAGGTGCGAGATTGTTGTATGTTGTACCACAGTTGGCCGTGTTGCGTGTCATTAGCTGTAGAGTGCATGATGTTGCTAATGATGTTAGCAGAATGTTGGGGTTGTGTTACTACAATTTCTTACCGCTACAGTTTGGTTGTCGCATGTAGCTAAGGTGGGTTCTTGCAAATGTAGAATTTGGTGGTCGTGGGCTACTGGAAAAATTCGTATTTTCTTGCATCTAAATCTAGGTATAGGATATTTCATTAAAAAGTATATTACGTTATTGTATTGGACTATTTTATCGGCTATCGTGAGGTTTGTGAAGTGCTTCAATTTGATTATTGAATTTATCTCCGCATTATCCAGAAGAATAGGATTGAGCGTTCCAATTTTTGCGAAAGTAATGGAGGTGAGCAAGTTATTTAATTCTGTTATCATTGCCCTATTTCTGGCCATAAGAATGTCGTAAAGGTAACCTGTGTCTATTTCTCTTTGTTTTGCTTGTTTTAGGATCTTATTCACTGTGATAGTAAGGCTATTAATTTCCTTTTGTACCTCCGTATTAATAATGAACTGCCTGTCCTGTGAGTCGATTAATTGATCCTCTGTGCTACTCAGTCTGTCGAAATCATCGTGGTCAGGAGTGCCGGTAATATATTTTAATAATGTCCCGAGGGCGTTTAAACTTCTCGCCTGCCTATGGTGCGTATTTATCAATTGTAGAAGTCTGTCTATTTGGCCTATGTCTGCGTGCAAGATTTTCTTCATGTGCGATTGGGGGAAATGGTCTGTCGCGTTAAACGTTTCGTCTCGTAGTAGTTCGTAGAGAGTTAAGTTGGTGGTATGCTTGATGTGTCCGAAATTTTCCCAGATTATAATGTCTCCGTCTACCACTGGGATGTACCTTGCGTTAGTGTAGTCCATTATCCGTCCCGTTGACAACGATGCCGATAACAATGTGAAAAATACCAGGGAACCCCTAAAAATAAAAATGTAAATGACATAAGTTACTTAGCTCGTGCGAAGGTTGCCCTTATGGACCCTCTTTCCTCTTATAAGCACCGTAGTGCCGAGATCTTTTTCGACCTCCTCTTCGGTGTAGAGAGGCGTCAATTTATTTCCTAGTCTTCTATTGTTTTTAACTAGTACTTTCTCTCCCACCGCAAACTCCCTGTCTTGTCGATTCCTATTATGTATTTCAAGCTCCTTATCCTGCGCATCATCCATGCGAGAGGTTACCAGTTCATGTTGATTAGCTGAAGAAGCTGTGGCTATACGTCTACTATTGTCCTGGACTTTAAGGACTGTACTATAGCAAACTTTGAAAACTTGTCAATGCAAGTTAAGAAATACTTGGAGCCCGTTGAAAATATGTCGATGTGGAGGACCTCTCCACAATATGTAGGAATGGGCGTCTGAGCAATAAGTTGCTTTTTAGGTTGGCGATCATACTTCGCCTGAGAGCATGTGTGGCAGTTAGAGGCAAATTGTTTGGCTTTTCTCTCCATTTTGGGGAAAAAATAGTCTTCCAATATTTGCTTAACGTTCTCTTGGGGGGCTCGATGTGCCCGATTATGTTCGGCAGCGATAATTTCTTGCTGCTCGTTCGGGTCTGTTATGTCGATGACAAATTTTTCCGTATGTCTAAATTTGACTGTTGGAAAAAGTTCAACCAGTTTGTCCTGAAATTGTGCTAGTGTATGTAAGTCGCAATATATTGCGTTAACAACATCCACTTTTACCGCTTCTTGTAGGAGGCTTATTAAATCCTCTTTACTCTTAAACGAGATTAGATGCCTAGTTTTTTTTCCAAAAATTATAAACGTTCTTTTTCCTTGTTCTATGCCTTCTTCTACTAGTATCTGATTACGAAAGCAGTTCACTGGTTTATGAGTTCTCTCAATCGTGTTAGTTGACGAAACTTCGCTATGAATTGTTTCGGTACTCATGTTATCCAGGGCGTTCATATGTTGCCTAGACAATGCATCTGTGACTACATTCTCTTTACCAGGTTTGTAAATTAGTTTCGCGTTACATTCATCTATGAAGGCTTTCCATCTTTTAATTTTTGAATTTGGGTTTCTGTCTGAAACCGCAAAAGTGAGCGGTTGGTGATCTGTATGAACCTTAAGATCTGTTACGCCGTACAGGTAGTTTCTAAGGGTTTTAAGTGCCCAAACGATGGCCAACAGCTCTCTTTCGTTTGTGGCAAAATGTTCCTCACTACTGGTCAAAGTACGGGATATCATTGTTATAGGTTTCCCTTCCTGTGACAGGACAGCACAGGGTAGGTTAGTGTCACCTCCTCTGATGCTAGTATTTCCTTTAAGGTAGTGAAGGCTTTTTTCTGTTCCTCAGTCAAATCAATTTCGATTTTTTTCGACTGTGACGCAGTAACTCGGCCATATTCCCCCCTCATTATATTTGAAAGTGGCTTCGCTATTTTAGCGAATTCCCTAATGAAACAGCGGTAGTACCCCGCTAACCCCAAAAATGATCTTAGCCCCCTCAGAGTAGTGGGCTCCTGAAAATTCCTGATGGCATCCACTTTATCCGGGCACGTCTTGATTCCGCCCTGTGAAACTAAAAAACCCAGGAATTCTACTTCGGTTCTGAAAAATTTTGATTTTTCCGCCGACACTCTCATGTTGGCTTCAATAAACTTCTCAAAATCACTTCCACATCATCTAAATGTTGTTCTTCGTTTTGGGAAAATATAATGACATCATCCATATAGACAAAGCATTTGCTTCCTATGTGTTCTATCAACACATCATCTATTGCCCTCTGGAAAATGCTGGGAGCATTCTTTAGACCGTTTGGCAATCTACAAAATTCATACTTTCCATTTTTTACGGAAAATGCTGTTTTTTCTCTGTCCCGTTCCAGCAGGTTGATCTGATGGGAACCAGATTTCAAATCAAGGGTAGTAAACAATTTACTTCCACCTAGATTTGATAAAATTCCCGTGATATCCGGGATTGGATATTTATCGCTGATTGTTTTTTTCGTTGAGCTTTTGAAAATCTATAACCATCCGCTTTTTTTCTTGCCCAGTTTCGTCAAGGCCTTTCTTTTTTACCACCCATATCCGATTATTATATGGTGACCTGGATGGCCGAATGATGCCGTTTGCTAGCAGTTCTTGAATTTCTTTGTTCACGAAATCCGAGACGCCCAATGGGTAAGGGTATAGCCTTGAATACACGGAGTCTTCGTTTGTAGTGCGAATCGTTGCTACTACGTTTGTGTTGTATGGTAGTGCTTCGTTGGGGTCTGCAAAAACCCCATTTATGCTACCAATCATTTTCGAGAATGCTTCTTCTAGATTTTGTGGGACGTTTTCTGCCTGCAGTCGCAAGTGACTAACATCCTCGCTAGATACAAATAGTATAACCTCCTTACCAAAATCAAGTGTTATTGTGTTTGTTTTTAAATTAATAGACGCGTGCACCTTGTTCAATAAGTTAAGGCCAATTACATCGTCAAATGAAGTAAGATTAGGTAATAGAAAAAATTCTGCTATTGTCCCAAAAATTTTAACCTTGCATTTATGTTTGATGGGGGTAACTCCATGAATAGACTTTACTAAAAATGAGTTTTCTACTTGTTTTATTCCCTTCAGCCCTGGAAGGGGCCTGATATAGATCCTTGACGCCCCCGTGTCAACAAGGAGCTTGACTTCTTTTCCTCCTATTGACCTTGAAATCCAAGGAAGGAGGGACTTTGCCCTAAAAAATTAACCTCATCGGATTCGATGTAGCCAACAAAGTTAGCTTCTTTTCTACCTCATCGTAGAATTCTAGGCATGTCATTGATCCCTGTCTCAGGGTGGATAATTCCTGCTCGATTAAGTATATCGGCCGTTTGTCCGCGTAAGTAAAGTCAAGTCTGGAAATTATAGCGCTAAAGTTAAGCACTGTGTTAAAAGAAGAAAGTACTGCGTCGGCAGCACCTCTCACTTTGTTTCTAATAATAGTAACGGCTTGGTAGTGGCGTTCACTGCCATCGTACCTCCTAAATAATTCGTAGGCATTGTGTGCGGCTTCCCGCCAGGATACGTACGTGCCTTGGTGGCCAAAAAATTCCGGAAGGGACTTTATCGCGTCTAGCGTAATGTCGCAGGTAGTTAGGGGGCTGATTGTTACCCTAATATATTTTTCTACCTTAGGTTTGTTTATTGTTACTTGATTCTGTAAAGCAAGAAGCCTTCTGTCAAACTCCGTTTTCTGTTCGGCTAGAGCTCTCCTGACCTCTGCTTTTACTATCTCGCTAACTTGTTCTGTATTCATTGTATTTTGTCTGTTTGCCGCTAAATTTAAATTCTTAAAGAGGTCCTCCAACACCTCGGTCATCTAACATTCAAAGATTTACTTGAAAAATTTCACAAAGGACACAGGTTTATTTAGCACCTATTTTTTATTAATTATTTAATTTTTTTTTTCAATTTCGGTTTTGCACTTTCACTAATTCTTTTAGAGCACTTCACTTACCTCTTCATACTTAGTTGTTATCCTAGCTTACGTTAATTCTTGATTTTCTTCTTTAGGTTGTAACGATTCTTGTTTCTACTCCTTCCGTTGTTGCTTGCTACTCTTCGATCTATTTTATTCGTATTTACCAGGATGCTTGTTTCAAATCCTTCTAACTGTTTGCGGTTATTATCATTAACTTCGTATTCACCAGGATGCTTGTTTCGTCCTTCTAACTGTTTGTGGTTATTATCATTAACTTCGTATTCACCAGGATGCTTGTCTCAAATCCTTCTAACTGTTTGCGATTATTATTTGTCCATTAGGATCAAAAATGATTAGTGTTTTCCAGCCCCACGTTGGGCGCCAATTGTGCTTTATTGCACGTGTTCTTTATTGAGTTCCATTAAAAAACTAAACTTAATAGTTACCCTAACTTTCCACCTAACCCACGACGTTGGATACCGCTGCTGCTGCTCTGCTGGCGGTTAGCGACGTTGACACAATCGTTGCGCTAACGATGTTTACTTGATGATGTTGTAATAGCTGCTTTTTGCTGATGCAGCTAAACATGATGAAGAGAATTGTGGCGCTTGTGATGTTGTCATAGCGCAATGACCACAGACGATAGCAATAGCTATTGTTTCACTGACACATCGAAGTGTGCCAACAACGATATGCGATCATACCGTGTGATCGCATTTCTGCTGATCCAGCAAGTTGCATGAGGTGGCGTGCTGTCGTAATTTGGCTGAATGTGACTGACCTAGGCGAAGGCTAGGAAGACAACTGTGATATTTGGTTAATGACATTTGTGGGAAGAAAACTTGTGATAACTTATACTCTTTACATAGCTTGACCACAGTGCTTTTAAATAAGTCAAAACAAACTGCAACATCAGCCCCACCAAAAGCATCATCCCCACTTTATGTTCAAAAGCATTTGGTCAAATTTAACAAAATCACAGGAATTGTAATTAAATGCTGTTTTTTGGATTTCTTCCGGAATCCCAAAAAAATCAAAAAACTCAGGTATGTATATATTACATTTCATATTATTGCTTACAAAGATAAGAAAAAAAGCGATTAAAGCTGTTGTGAATGCCATTGACTTGAACTAAATCACTACCTACAAAAATATCAACAACATAAGCCTCTAAGGTATTAGTGACATTAGATGGTATAAGATATGAATCATTATCTAGGTAAGACCATATAATATTACTGAAATTAAAGTCTCCTAACACACTCAGTTGATGGTCCCCGATTTGCGATTTGGTCCTTATACTCGATGCGTTATGAAAATAAACATTTAATTTTCTGTTTACACCTCTAGAAGGATATCTTTGATTCCATGCGAGACGGAGCGGCTCTCTCTAAAAAACGAAACGGGCGTACGGTTACATCCACCACAGATCAGGTATTAGCAGAGAATAACCTGCTTATTTATGTCTGCTTTTTTAGAAATATAGTCGATGATATTATCTTCGATAACAGTCGGCGCAAACGACGACAAATGCAGCCACTTGAGACGTACTGACACAGCCAAATCTGTACTCATGTTACAGCCCATCACAACTAGCAGAAATAAGATCAGCAACGGCTATGCCGTCTGGGGTAATCGCGTTACACTCACGGCGAGTATCAACATTAGGTTTGTTTCTTTTACTGCCAAGAAGCAGCGACTCATCATCGCTTAACGCATGTACAGTAAGCGGTCGAGCAGCAGAAGAGAGCGAAGAAATTGGCTGTGCCGACAGAGAAGCATCAGTTACCTATAGACGAGTAGAAGCATGAAGAGCGGTATCAGGCTTTGACTTCACCACATCGGAGAAATTAACATTCGCCTGCTCAGAGAGTGTCTTCACTCTATCAACGTTCGCTTTGTATATGGATAGACACAGCGCTGGGGATAGCTGAATTAGCGGACTCAGCAGAAGCAACAGCATCAGCATTATCAGCTACAGCCGAATAAACAGGAACAGCAACACTTGCCTTTGGAAGAGAACATTCTTGGCACTTTGATCATTACATTCACACTTGATTTAGCTTTTGAGTGAGTAATTATTGCATTTTTGTTGTAACATGTAGTCGGCGAAGCTGGAGATTTTGTGCTATTTGTCGGGTTAATTAAAGAACTTAGGCAATTTTTAATTCGATCCAAATCCACGAGTAACTCCACAAATTTACCTTTAGCAGCAGAATCATGCCCACATTGGCTGCACAGTTAGCACAGGACAACATTTTTTATATTAAAAACCGTATAAATTCGCGTTTAAATGCAGAGCGATGTAAAATACGTCCGACTTGCGCGCCAATATTGCAGCATTTGTTTCGAATGTGGTTATCGGCACCTCTGTGCCGTTTGAGCACTCTTCCGAGGCACCACTCTTGGGGAGGCAATAAATTGTCTTCGATGAATGTTTTTCGACTTGAGTCACTTATGCAGATTTTGTAAATACTCCCTTTTCCATCGCCGGTTGAAGTCTTAATGGAGACGTTTCAGTTTTTCCAGCGGTTGTTGAGTGCCATTTGTTCTGTGGGTGGCTCGGGTATTGCCATTAGTAGGGCTTCACGAAAAAATACCCTGGTGTGGGAATAGAAGTTAGCTCAGAAATCGAAGTTAGAGGTTTAGAGTTTAATACAGCTTCTATTACTTACTTACTTAATTGGCGCTAAAATCGCTTAAACGATTTGGACCGAACTTCTCCTACAATTTGTGCATTAGAAACTACTCTCACTTTAGTTGTTCTACTCTCATGACGATTAACCAGGTTCTAAGTGATTTAGGGTGAGGTATTCTTCTAAAACGACTGAGTGCGTTTCTCGAACATCAGGTGTTTTTACGAGATTCCGTTCAATGTCTTAAAGTTGAAAATCGGGAAAATCCAAGGGCTTAGGACTTCGGAAAGTCTTTTTTAAAAGATAGTTGCACTTCGTATCGGCCATCTGTTTTTCTAATTGTGGTATTATTGTACATAGTTTCACAGATTTGGTCTTATTCCGAGGGCTGAGCATGTTCTACAACGTCTTCTTGCTCCCAACATCTTTTGAGCAGGTCGTTATAATATGGTCATTATAGTATGTACGAGTTTTGCTTGGGTCCGGGTTTGAGTTAAAACTTAGAGCTTTCGTTGAGTTAAATGAGGATTGTAAGCTCTGAAAAATTGACTTTAAGTTCGTATTTTGAGTTTGCTAGGGGTTCAAGGGCAGTGAGCATATAACCTGTCCACGACTTTGTATCGGGTGGTTAAAAATTCATCCATTTCGGACCAGAGTGGCAGGTCTTTCCTGGATAAAGAGATTGTTCCCAAAGAGCTAATGTTTCTTCGGGCTATTTCGAGGTGCATATGTGAATTAGTATAGGGTACCAGAAGGTTACACGACTTGGGATTTTTTAGAGATACAGTTATTAATACCAATTTGCAATACCTGAAGAGATTGGCTGTTTTCGCCATAAACTGGTTTCAAGTTTAGGAGAGTTTTCAGCTGAAATTTTTAACTCTTTGAAAACTTTGGATCAGGTCCGAGAAAATCTGGATCTGACTGCACTTTTATCGCGATTGAGTGTAAGGTTTTAAGGTTATTGGTTAAGTGAGCTTGGGAATAAGCTAGGGTTTTAATATACCTATGTTTGTAAGTTATAAATGTATAAAATTTTTTGTTTGAAATTAAACATTTTGTATTATTATTATTAATATTATATTAATATTACTTCTACTGCGGCTTTATTTTAATTTATATTGGGTTTGTTAAAATTGTATAACAGTTTGTTATAACCTAACATTTGTGAGTTGGTTTATAGCCGCAATGTGTGAAGCTCACTATGTATATACGTAGAGTTCGTATATGTACGTGTGTGTATGCAAATTAGTTTTAAGAGCAAACTCAACTACTGATTAGTTATTAGTGATAGTGAGTAATAGAGAGTGTGAATATGTATCGAATTAGAGGAAACTTTTGTTGGGATTCGAGGTTTTGTTTATTTTTCTGCTTATAAACATATATGAAAAAAATAAAAATAAGATATATTTTAAACTGGGTTAGGTATCTTCTTTACTTTTCGTAGTGGCGTGACATTCTTCATCGTACCAGTTGTTTCTCAAAGGTCGCTGAATGAGCAATGACTTCCTCGGCGGCGGTATGTAGTGGTAGAGAAAGGTGCTCCTATTGCTCGAGTTTTGGTTCTGTCATCGGAATCAAAATAAAAAATTATTTTTGGAGCGAATGCTCTTTTTCCGACTTAGTTTATTTCAGACAATTTCAGAACTGCTTTACATGTTATTTCTTACATCTATTTATACTACTTCTAAACAATATTTATTTGGTGATAAAGTTGTTATTTAGTATTTATCATTTTACATTATTTCTAATATTATCATAATCGCCTTGTCAGAGGAACAAAATAATATACTTGGTCATGTATCATATTCCTTTGTTCCTATGTTATCGCTTAAACTCAAAGATCATGTTATTACTTGTTTGTGAAGATCAATGATGTATGTAAGTAGTAGTAGTGTATACATCAACGTCGTTAACTCTCCCCGGTGTTAAATGAAATGTCCTCATTTCAAAGGGTTCAAGGTTTCGACATCATTCTAATTCGGTTATGTAGGCTTCTTCAAACATTCTTTGCCGTTTGATATTTAATTGTAGTTGTCTGTATGTATACAAAATTGTAATAATGTATGCAAGAAAAATTAGTATAATTATAACTATGGTGAAATATAAAGTAAATTTCCAAGGATGTTGTTCAATTGGTATAACTAATTTATACATCTCTTGTATATTTGTAAATTTATAATTTGACTCGGAATTTAAAATCTTTAAAATATTTACCTTTTCATTTTGATGAGCATATATTACTTCTTTTATTTCCTGCTTATGATTAGTATAAGTTTTGTTATCAATATTTGTATTGAGACTGAATTGTATTAAATTTGGACCATTTACCTTGAGTCCGTTCCATGTGTGCTCATAGTAAATTATAATGTTACCATTATCTAATACTAGCAAAGGCAAGTTATTTTCTTGGATAATGTTACAATGAGCATTTTGTTTAGACAAAAAAGGAATAGTACAATTATGATTTGATTCTTTTTTACAAATATATGTTCCTACATAATTTTTACATTTTGATAAATTAGTGAATTTATTATTACATAAAGCGATTTTATCCTTAAGTTGGTATTTTCCGTATTTAAAGGCTAATGGAGTTTAATTGTACATTTTACATTTATTTGTTATTATAGGATATTTGTAGACTGTAACAATAGCATCACGAAAAATACATATGTATGTGAATATCGGAATATTCTAATACATTTATTATTGGAATATCATATGCTTCCATTTTTATAATTTCTTGTACATCCCTGAGATTAAGTGTTCCAGAGAAAAAATTTCCTGTTTTTGCAAAGTTAATCGTATTTGTAATAGTTACTAATTCACTGTATATTTCTGAAAGAATCGACTGGTCAAAAATAGATTGCGGCTCTAATGTTTCTAAAAAATTTTCGAATCGGGAATTTATTTTTATTTGCTTGTTATTATTATCTATAAGTTTATTCAGTCCTGTTTTAATTTCAACTAGATCATCATGATCTGGTATACCTGTAACGAATTTTAAAACTGATCCTAAAAAATTAAGGGCACGTTTGACACGATACTCGGACAGTATTAATTGTGATTTTAGGATTTCTATTTTATCGATTATTATATCTTTTTCTGTAGTATGAATTGAGTAGTCGTAATTAGTTCTCACAATTTTTTCATATGGTTCTAATATCAAGGATAGGTTTGATACATGGTAAAAATAAGATGAACTCTCGTAAGTATACACATTATCTAGTTATTTTATCGCAAGCGCCGTATGTAATTATCACTAAAATTAGGAAACCTATTCGTTGCATGGTGTGCTATTTTTTCTTATGCTGTCCTTGTGTATTATTTTTCCCCTCATTGTTCGGATTGGGTCCCCATGATCTTCTTTTACTTTGTGTTTATTTTATTTTGTTGCTAGTTTGTTGCGGCGATCCGAATGATGTACGGGCGTGACGGAGTGGATTATTTGTAGGCGGTTGTATAAGAATTTTGCTATATTTCCATTAAATACACTCTCGTTATCAGTCATGAGGTATTTGGCATTCGGGTAAACTTGTGTGAGTACTTCTTCTATGTATTCGTGACAGTTTGTCTTCGTGTCTAATTTCCGTAAGAAACAATATTTGGAGTATCTATCTATTGAGCTAAGATACTGTGTGTTATTAATATGGAATATGTCCATCTGTATGTATTCTCCTACTCGTGTTGGTATTGGGGTTTTTCCTATAGGTTGTTTATTCGGTTGTCTTTCATATTTATGTTGTAAACATATTTGACAATCTACTGCTTCTTTTCTGCACATTTCTTTAATGTTAGGCCAGTAATGGGTCAACAATATTTCTTGTACGTTATTTTTATAATTTCTATGGGCGTGTTTATGTGTCTGTGTGACGATTTCTCTTTGTTCATCCAATGAAGTTACGTCAGTTAGCTGATTTTGGGCTAGCACTAGGGCACAATTTGGGAAGGTGGAAATAATTTTTTGTTTTAGGTGAAATAGTATTTCCTCATCTATTTTTATTGCGTTAGTAACTTTTGGTTTAATAGTGCCTTTAAGTTTAGAGAGCAAATCTGCGGTATCTTTAAAATATATCGTGTGTCTAGATTGACCGGGAAATGTTGTTTGATTAAGGACTTCATTTCCGTCATTACCTTGTAAAATAATAATTTGGTTTTTGAAAGAGTTTAGTGGCTGTTTAACTTTTTTTATAATTTTTGGAGAACTTTGTTGTGAATGCTCCGAACAATTTGTTGTGTTATTGATTTGTTGACGTGAAAGCGCATCTGCAACAACATTCTGATATCCAGGTTTATAAGCTATTTTGGCACCGTATTCTTCAATTAGCTTTTTCCAACGTTTTAATTTTGCATTTGGATTTTTTTCGGAGATCGAAAAAATTAAGGATTGATGGTCCGTATAAATTGTTAAGTTCGCTACACCGTACAAATAATTTCTAAGTTTTTGTAAAGACCAAACAATTGCTAGTAATTCTTTCTCGTTTGTACTATAGTTTTGTTCTGTTTCATTTAGCGTATGTACGTGAAATAAATGCGATAGGGTGGCGATTTTGTGATAACACTGCTCCGATAGCAAAATTGCTAGCATCGGTTGTTAAACTAAATAGTTTTGAGAAATCTGGTTGAAAAAGTTCGACTTGTTCTTGTAGAGCATTTTTTATTATTTCCAAGGCTTGTATTGCTGCTGTATCTAAGTGTATTAGTACTTTAGCACTTTAGTGTTTTGTTATCATCCCTAATTCTCCTCTCAAATGGATCGTTAAGGGTTTCGTGATTTTAGCAAAATCTTTTATAAACTTTCTATAGTAACTAGCAAGTCTTAAGAAAGATCTCAATTCCTTTAAATTTTTTGGCTGTGGGTAATCCTTTATGGTTTCAAACTTTTTTGGATCTACTGTAATTCTGTTGTGTTTTATAATATGTCCTAGGTATTCAACTGAATCTTAAAAAAATGTGACTTTTCGTCGGAAATTTTCATGTTAGCATTGTGGAGTGCATCAATTATTATTCTAATATGTTCCATATGTTCTTCGGGTGTAGATGAATAAATTAATGCATCATCAATATAAACATATGCAAATTTTCCAATATATTCCCTTAGAATGTCGTCAACGCATCTTTGGAAGATAGAAGGTGCATTTTTCAATCCGAATGGCATTCTAAAAAAATTCATACTTGGCGCCGTTGACAGAAAATGCTGTCTTTTCTCGATCAGATTCTTTAATTAATATCTGATGAAAACCTGATTCTAAATCTATTGTAGAGAAAATCTTTTCTTTCCCTAAGTTTTGTATTGTCATATTAACATCTGGAATTGGATATCTGTCAGTAATCATATGAGTATTAACCTTTTGAAAGTCAACGACCATCCGTCTTTTGGGCTTACCTTGGTCATCGGTGCCTTTTTTTGGGGCAGTCCATATAGGCGAATTATATGGGCTTTTGCTTGGTTGTATTATACCGACATTTAAAAGTTTCTCAATTTCTTTCCTGACAAAATCGTGATCAGACATGGGATATGGATATTGCTTTGTCCATATGGGATCTTCTGATTCAGTCTTGATTGAAGCTTGTATTGTTGTTGTAAAAGGCAATGTTCCATTGGTATTATTATTCCTTTTCATAAGTTCATTCACCTGATCCTTGAATTTTTCATTGCTAATCGTGTAATCAATTTTTGGTTCTACTTTCAAATCTTTCTTTTTTTGATATTTTCAACTGTAGTCAAATAAACTAATTTCTGCTTTTATTTGACGTGATCCCTGTTCCCCGAGTATTATGTCAAAATTATTTAGCTCTTTAATTTCATAAAAGGTTAAGTGGTGTCCATACATCGTTATTTTTTTTTAGAATTTATAATTGAGTGACCATGTAAGGTTTTAGTTTTGAATGGTTTTAACTTAATAGATTTACCTATATTGCAATTAATATTTACATAATTATTGGTGGAGCCTGTATCGATTAATAAGGTAACGGGCGTGCCGGTTAGGCTGCAATTTGTTTGTAAGCAAGGCAGCCCGTTTATTCTCCTAAAAAAGTACTGCCTGCCTCAAATTGATCTTCATAATTTGTTAAATCTACTGATTTTAATTCTTCTTTATTCATTTGATTTATTCTTTGGAACTTCCTATTCTGTGGGACGTTGTTGTAACTAAATGCCCTATCTCGCTTATTATTATAGTTATTAAAACTTACGGCATTATTTCTTGTGGGCGGGCTTATTGCCTGGATTGGTCCACGTCCATTGGTACTGGTGCAGGTTGTCGTTGTTGTTGTTGTTGTTGATTATAATTTCTATGCTGGTAACTATTCCTCTGCATTCTCACATTTGATTGGTAGTACCTATCCTCCCGATGTGGTTGTGTGTAACTGTTCCGGTTTTGGATTGGATTTCTTTGTCGATGTTCGAAACGAGAATGTGTTGCTTGTGTCTCGAATTCGTTGTTTACGTTGTCATGGGAAATGGTACAAGCTGTGG
Source organism: Anomoia purmunda (assembly GCA_951828415.1). Taxonomy (NCBI): domain Eukaryota; kingdom Metazoa; phylum Arthropoda; class Insecta; order Diptera; family Tephritidae; genus Anomoia; species Anomoia purmunda. The sequence continues at coordinate 55,584 of CATOUQ010000026.1, forward strand.
CGTATGCTGATTCCAAATTCTCGGGGTTATGACTATACAATGTACCACTTGTATACTTGGAGTTTAATCCCAGAATAAACGTTCTCCCCGCTTCTTGGTTGGCATATGCTTTCATTCCTTTGTTTTCTTCACTTGACATTTCAATTTTTGACAAGGCTAAATTGAGTGCTTTCGACACTTCGCTATGAAAATCTGCAAGAGTTCTCCTTCCTTGAAATATTTTTTTTCATTTCATCTAATAGAACGTACAAAGGGCGTTGATCAGCAAATGTGTAATCAAGTCTATTGATTACTGAATAAAAATTCAGCTGCGTATTATGATTTGTAAGTATGTCTGCGGCTGATCCTGTAATTTTCGTACGTATGATTCCCAAGGCGATGTAATATTTTGGGTGAGTCTGGAAGTCTTTTATGGCTTCCATGAAAGTCCATACTTGTGATCTCCACGATCTATATTGGTCTTTGTTTCCATCAAACTTGGGTAGAGATTTGAATAGTTCTAAGTCGATATCCCTTGGATCAGTGATGTTTAATTTGATCTCATTATGTAATGTTATGATTTGTGGAGCATATTGTTGCTCTAACACAGCTATCCTTTCTGTAGTTTCTGTTTGCTGCTGTTTAATACTATTAACCAATGCTGCCATTTGGGCATGTACTTGTGCCAGTTGTTGCTCCATTTCTGTTGATGTTTCTGATTTTCTAGCAATGTCGTGATTTTTTCTTTTATTTGCTGACCGGAGTTTCTGTAGGGTATCCAGTTTATAACTTTTTTCAATTTTTAGAGACTTTGTTTAATTATTCACTTTTGTTACACTTTTTCCAGATAGACGTTTCATGACCACCTTTTTCTCAATTTTTCAGAGACTTTGTTTAATTATTTATTCACTTTTTTCAGATAGACGTTTTATGTCCACTTTTTTTCTCAATTTTTCAGAGACTTTATGGCTTTTAAAATCGGCTGAGCCCCCAGTTTTGGTTCTGTCATCGGAATCAAAATAAAAAATTATTTTTGGAGCGAATGCTCTTTTTCCGACTTAGATTATTTCAGACAATTTCAGAACTGCTTTACATGTTATTTCTTACATCTATTTATACTACTTCTAAACAATATTTATTTGGTGATAAAGTTGTTATTTAGTATTTATCATTTTACATTATTTCTAATATTATCATAATCGCTTTGTCAGAGGAACAAAAGAATATGCTTGGTCATGTACACTATCATATTCCTTTGTTACTATGTTATCGCTTAAACTCAAAGATCATGTTATTACTTGTTTGTGAAGATCAATGATGTATGTATTTAGTAGTAGTGTATACATCAACGTCGTTAACTCTCGCGGATGCCGGTTGTTGCGAAGTACTCTTAATGAGCAGGTGAGAGGGTCGAGTAGCGAAGTTAGTTTCTGCTTTTTGCGATTGCAGCTTAAGACGTCAAGCTTTGCGAGACTGAATTTTCTGACAGTGTATCCAAAGATCCCTTCCTTACGCACCCTGTCATTAAAGTCGCCAAACACGATTTTGATATCGCGACGAGGGCAGCGCTCGTAGGTACTTTCTAGGAGCTCATATAAGTGATCCTTGATCACATCATCCTTCTCTTCTGTCGGAGAGTGGGCACAAATCAACGAGATGTTGAAGAACCTCGCTTTGGTGCGAATCGTGGTGAAACGCTCGTCCGCCGGAGTGAACGACAGTACTTGGCGACGAAATCTCTCTCCCTCCACAAATCCAACACCGAACTTGCGCTGCTTTACATGTCAGCTTGCTTCGTCCATTTCAATTTTTGGATGGTTGTGATGTCAGCCCTTACTCTTACGAAGACATCAACTAGCCGGGCAGCGAGCTACTAGATACTGGTGGCCTTTTTTTCGAGACACATTTCAGCCGCTGCGTATGCTAGGAAAATATTTAACGCAGTAGTCGCTGGTGGAGACAGAGGAAGGGGAAGGCCTCCTCTGCGTTGGAAAGATCAGGTGGAGAAGGAATTGGTTTCCCTTGGTGTCTCTAGCTAGCGTCAGTTAGCAAAGCAGAGAAGCAACTGGCGCGCTATGATGAAATCGGCAAAAATTGCCTAGGCCTAGAAGAAGAGGTATCGCCTTAATTTCTGCATCACACTGAGCACTTGTCTTAACCCTTCGTTGGTGTGGTGACTAAAAGTTCCTTGAGTGGTGTGGTGGGGTATGACATACCCTATGCCTATCAATTTCAAATAAATACCAAATTCCAATAATAGCAATATTTTGTGGTGATTTATTATTCTTTAACTAATTTTTAAAAAGTGTTAATTTGAAAACATAACAATTTTTCCTTCGTATTCAATATTATAGCCATAAAAAAAAGACAACATAAATTATTCCAAAAAGTGAGGTTCCAGTTTTCTGAAACATAATTTTTTTTGTATTTAAACAATTTCAAAACTGTTTTTACATTTCAAAAGTAAAAATAACATTTATTTAAAGGAAAGAAAATTCACTGTAATGCATTAATTACATAAAAAGTTATGGCGATCGAATATGATACCCCAGCCCACTTTGAAAGGCTGTCCCATGGAACAGAAATATCTGGGGTATGTAAAACGTGGCAGATCTCCTGTATTTGAATGTTAATGAAAGCTATTGGGAGCGATAACGTATTCCTTAAACAAAAACATATATATATTTAAGGAAATACATGTGCTGGGGTATGACATACCCCACCACACCTCCGAAGGGTTAAGTGCCCGAGTTCGAATATATATATATATGTGCGAATGCATATAGCTTTTGAACGAACTTTACAAACGCAACGAATAATTTTTGTGGTGATTAATAGAGTTAGAGTAAATTTGAGCTAGCGCTTGTTTTGAGTTATGCCTTGTTTATTGCATTCGTACATACATACACGCATACACATATTTGCTCGGAAATATGCATGTACGTAAATGTTAACAAAAAAGCGGGAAAATGCTTATATTCGATAACCCAACTTTTTATGTGCTTTTGTATATGTGTACGGATATACGAATGTATAACACAAATTTGTTCAGCGCGGCTAGGCACTCCTTTTTGCACTAGCAAAAACATGGCACTTCACTTGATGTATTTTTTATTGGTTGATCGCCCAATATTGTGGAATGACATTATATATATGGCTTAGCATTTAAATGAATATTATAATTAGTTTTACAAAGACTGTATTGAATTGAATTAAAAAACCCAACATCATCGCAACATTCGTTTAACTACGTTCAAAGTTAAAACCCGACTCTCCTTTGTGTTCACCACATGCAGCAACTCGTCACTTGTTGTAAGGCTCCCAAAAACTCTTTAAAGTTGTCAAAAAATCACTTTTCTAAAAACTTTGGAAATTTCTACTTTTTCCGTACTGAGATATATTGGAAAGATGCAAAAATTTATAAGAAAGTGTCGATGGATTTTAACGTTTTTATAATAAAAAGAAGAGTAACCGAATTATCTTTTTTTGATATATAAAGATTTAAGTTTTATTTGAAGTCGTTTACAAAAAATCACAAACTTTGCTAGATTTGATTACGTTTTTCTCCTTACATTTAGATGTTTTTCAAAAGACATAGAATATATGTAAATAATAAAAAACATGAAATCAGAAATTTAATTGCAATTTTCTGATCTTACCAATTTGGGTGTATTTTAGCAAAATTTCACATATGGAAATTTCCTTCGTAGCTCTATTTTTGGAATTTTTTACTTGAGTAACGCTAATTCATTCACACACATAACGTGCGACAGAGAAATAAAAATTGCAAATCATAAATAGTTGTGCATTTGGAGATAAATGCACGATTATATTGGAATTTTAGGGGAACAAGTAAATCGTAGCTGGCGATGTATATTGCAAATTGAGAAAATCAAAAGCGAGCGCGAATAAGTTCAATGCTAAACTACATTATTTTTAATATCTATTTTAATTTGCATTACGTACAAGTCTAATAAAGGCATGGCAAAAGTGAAGGAAACATGTATATAATGTCACAACACGAAAAGCAATAGCAAATTTTTGTCCTGTGAAGAGGATATGTTTTATTTGTGTTGAGCTTTTGTCTGTGTAGTTTTATTGCAAGATTACCGATATTTCATGTCGATTCCATGTCTCAAACCAAATTTTTTTATTGGGAATTCTTAACTCATGCATATTTATGCAATGAATGCTCACGTTAGTGTTCTTTGCATCCGCGCATGGAATCGGTATCTTCATTTTTGGTGCAAGTTTCTAAAACGCATTATGCCCAAAATGCGAACAAGGTTTAATGGGAAAACCCCTGGCGCGTATAGAGTCAACCGATTCGGACAAAGTCAATTGATATTACCACGTTATTAACACCGAGCCTTCCTTTTCTAAAGACATATTGATTATTTAAGCTTTACTCATATTGAAATTGGTGGTATGGACAATATAAGTATTCAGTGCAATTAAAAAAATTGGGAAAGTGAGGCTCTGGACTATGTTGTGCTAAGGGAAAAATTATGCTGCCCAGGCTACAAAAACCAACAGGGTCTTTAAAAGCAATGATTCTCGGATGCCACCATATTTTCAGATTTACTTTGTTGCTCAGGCCGATTAACTATCGAGGCATTTGCGGATGATAACCCAACCTTAAATCAGAGGTTATCGAAACAAGACCAAAAGTCGAACAAACTGTGTGTATTCTACGAATACCTCTGATTACAAAATATGTATGTATCTGTCATTTCAATGCAAGGGTCTTCAGTTGCCGGTATGGGTGCCATTCGGAATTACAATAATCAAGGATCAAAGCCAAAATTTTAAAAATGTTGGCATGGATTTGCGTCCAGAATACTTTACACATGATCAATTATATGTTAGCATGTGAATAACTGGGAGTGCGTAAAATCGAATCAAATTACTGTCATTAACTGACAAAACTAAAGATGCTGTGTACCTAGAAGTTCTTTGAAATATACATGTAATTAAAACTTATTTTCTTCCATCATGGTAAGTAATAGTAAATATATAACTAATAAACTGAAGTGAAATTGCATGCAACGCCGCATACGGGGAGCTAGTGCATATATACAATGTAAATTAGTTAAGCTAGTTTAACTTTTGTTTAGCTAAGCCCTATGCCCTCTCTCTATTTTCTGATTCAAAAAGGAATGAATATAAATCTACCCTGTTATGGTAGTTGATGTTGTTGTTGTCGTTGGTTTAGATGAAGTCAGATAGTTCTTATAGCTGTTGTTCTTATTGTTTGACTAACTGCAGTCGGGGTGCTGCTGTTGGTGTGACTGGTACTGTTGTCTTGCTTCTGTCACTTATGTGCAAAACATAGCATTAGCAGTTTTGTATGTGAGTGCGAACTGTGGGAACTTTGAATGCGTTACCACCTTGTATACATGCACTTATGAACATATGTATATGTTCGTCCCTTGTGTAACCAGTTTGAAAGCCAAAAATAGGTATAGTTTTTCTCACATTATCCTTTTTATTTCTTTGTGAATGGGCAAAGAAGTAGTACTTCTGGCTCGCAGACTTAGGTGAACCCGTATTCTCTTATATTATTTTCGTTTTTTTCGTTTCTATTGGTTGGATAATTCAATATATTATTGTCCACAACTATCTATTATCACTACATTTGCTTTCAGCTTTCATTATTTCCTTTAACATCAACAACTTAGTATTTTTTTCGTTAGTTTTTAACACACCTTTAAATACCTATTTATTGTGAATAGTTGTTCCGTTGAAGTAGGTGAATCCTCTACTGCTATATGTCATCAACGTTCTGAATTCCTTGTTTGTAAACAAATGTTGGATACCACTCCTCTATAAAAGTCTTCCAACTTTGACTTTTGCTTTTAAGTATTTTTAGAGATTCTAAAAACAAGGGGCTGGTGATCTGTCTATATTCGAGTATCAGTAGCTCCATATAAATAGCTCCGCAACTTCTGCAGAGCCCATATCACTGCAAAAGCTCCCTTTCATCTGTTGCATATGACTCTTCCGTCTTTGATTACATTCTTGAAATAACTGCAATGGCGTTATTATTTGCGATAGAACAGCGTTAATCGCCACACTTGCAGCATCGTTTGCATGCTCAATGGGTTTTAGGGAGTCTGAGTGTTAGTGTTCTCTTAATTCACTGAAATCCATCCATCACTTCAACGTCGAAGAAAATATTTTACTAAATCAGAGGTTTGGCGAGACGGCCATCGTCTTGCATAAACCGTAAGTAATAGTCAGGTAGTCGTAGAGATATGAATTTCTTATACTGGACAATGTCATTAACCTTCATTTGGCATGTTTTAATGCGGAAGGACTTTTAAGAAATATGTAAATTTATTTTAAATGAAAAAACATTTTATTCCATAGTAAAACACAAAGTTTAAAAATAATACTAAATTAATAATCGGAAAATGTAATTCATTTCTGTAAACAAAAACAAAACTGTATTCATTCAATGTATTTGCTGAAAATGATTGAGACATAAGAAGGGAGACCGCGGACATTGTGCGCAGTATGTTGCTACAAGTTTGGCCTTCTTCCTTGCAGCCGACGTGGAGTTTGTAGTTTTCAGTTCGGAATATCACCCTCCGCAACGGTGTCTTTTTCGCCTTCCGTCTGTTGTTACCTCCACTGATGACGTTAAAATGTGCTTGCCTTGAGGAGGTGTTCGCGCAATCTCTTCCATTTAAATTCAGAATAATATTTTGTCGAAAGTCAGATATTTTCATATAGGAATTATTTTGGTTGTACAAAATATACGCCGTATTTAAAAGAACATCAAAAGCAACTTTATGAAACCAGCGAATAGTTTTACGAAGAGGACTGAAGTAACTTGCCATTTGATCAGCCAAATCTATTCCTAAAGTGAGAAAAGAATACAAATTTATAAACATTTACGTATTTAAATACACAAATTTTTAAAAGGTCTCAACAAACCTTGTTTGCATTTGTTATACTCTATAATTATATCCGGTTTTAAGACATCTTGGCCAAGTCTATTCTTTTTCCCTGAGGGTACAAGTGATCCGTTGATTACACTGGACAAGAAACGAACTTCTCTTTTATCCCTCTAGCATCCGACTACCATTCCAGATTTTTCGAAAGTTACGCATTTCCCTCTTTTCAGCGACCTAGTCAATTTAGGTAAGCCTCTCCGATTTTTTCTAAGAGTTCCCTGCAGATGCGTTTTTCTATTTAAGAGAGCATTACCCAATTCGATAGAAGTATAATAACTTTCTCCAAAATAACCTTCCATCAGTTGAAGACAAATATTTGTTGCAAGAGAAAGTTCTGTGGTTGTATATGATTTTCCAGTATACGGTTTCAAATTATAAATGTAACCGTTCGTATCTGCTAATTTGAACACCTTAATGCCATACTTATGTGCTTTACCAGGAAGATATTGCCGAAATCCTAAACGACAACGGAAAGGTATCATACTTTCATCGATTACCAGGTTTTTACCAGCTGGTTTATTTCGTTACAATTGTTGCAAAGTTACAATTGATTCCTGCAAGCGTTTGTCAACTTTAAAAGATTAAGACACTCTTTCAGATGCAGTGCATTATCTGCAAAGAGAATAAATTTCATTAAGATCTGGAACCGATTGCGAGACATAACGTGGGGGACGAATGGATTTTTGAACAAGGTGGTTGCTTTCCAATAGTCCTCGATTGAAGGGTATTTTACCATACCCATATACATTACTATGGCAAGAAACTCCATAATTTCCTTACGATCAGTATCTTTCCACTGATTCATCCTACTGCTGCTGCGAGTATTGACCCCACGTACTTGACTGTTTGCATTTCTATTTGTCTCTTCAACAATAATATCCAAAATCCCATCGCTCAAAAACTTTCTATAATATTCAAATGGCGAACCGGGATCATGTTGCAACGCATGGTGTGGATTGAAACATTCTTCAAAAATTATCAAAGTCACTCCCATGGCAGGCGAATCCCATTCTGTCGTAGTTCCCCTCTGGTGTTCATCTGCGCTGACATTCTGGCCTTCCTGAATACTGTCATCACTCGATGTTTCACTGTTGGAATCTAGGATATACGAATCTTCATCTGGACTAAAATCTTCCCCACTAACACTGGAATTTTCTGTTGATTCTGGGATGTACGAATCTTCATCTGACTAAAAGCTTCCCCAATAACACTGGAATTTTCTGTTGATTCCAACAAGTGGCGTATTTTCTCGGAATTCATAACTTCACAACTTCATCGGTGATACGCATTGCAAAAAAAGATAACGGTTTAAAATAAACAGCAAGCGTTCACCAGTGATCACAGCATAAAAGCGTGCTCAAACGCGTCGGGAGCATGACTTTTATTCATGATAAAAAAATCCCGTTATAATTCAAAGCGTAACGTGTATTTTTTTGCTTGACACCTGGGAGTAGTTTTTTGCTGTAATCACCGGTGGTGCACTGGCACCTAGGGGTAGTTTTTTGTCGTGATTACCGGTGATACACTGGCAGCCAACGTGTTAAAATCCTGGCCGGGTCAAGTAACATCAACAATTATATGTTATTGTATGTTCTAATAGCGGCCGCCTCTCGGCAGGCATGGTCCCCTTCGCAAATATTATTGTCGTTCGAAGTCGGTGTAAAGTTGTAAGTCCCTCAAGTTCTGTTACAACATCAAGACGTACACCACCAGTTGTAGGAGAAGATCAGACAACATCAGGCTTTTATATCGCAAAGTATTATTAAGTGTGGTACTTCTTCGCATTTGAAAACATTTATATTTTCAAATCCATCCCTACATATATTACAATCTGTGATTAACTACATACATTTTTGCATTTATTTCTTTAAAGAAATCGTGCCAGTTATTTTGCCTAATGAAGTCTGTTTAGGTCAGCAGCCGGTTAGTTTAATTAGAAAATGACACTTGCAGATGTCACTACTGCATAAAAGGTAACAGCGACTCGTTACTTTGTCTCTTCTTTCTCGAGTCCTGTTACACGCCCCCCATTTCCCGTGGAATTAAAGAGGGATTTCTACCAAGCCCGAACATGGTCCTTCAAGCTGATCTGTGTGATGTTTTTCGTGGTTAAACTACAATCGATTTTTTCATGAAAGCTTCACGAAAACCAAAAAAACAATTATAAGTAATTAATTAATTATATTTTTTTCTATATGTGTTTTTGGAACAAAAATTAAGGTTTTTGGGAAACTTACATTCGATGTTTTCTTTTTAATTTGACGTTTTTATTACTGTTCCATTTTTCTTTTACGTCGTCCTTTTTTTTTTTTTGTTACATTTATTACGAGCAATCGCTACCCCAATGGGTGGATAAACACAACTTTACTTAGAACTATTTTATCGGTTTATTTCAATATAGCAAATATAAATGACTTTTCTTGTGCTTTTAATGCACTGCTCGAATTTCAATCAAATTATTTTTTTTTCTCGAAAAACAAAAGGGGAAACTCAGGGCGTTGTAGGGCAAGGTTAAAGAAGCATTCGATAATTATTCAAAGAAAGTGCCGAGTGACGAGGATGGCCAGAGCGCACTTCGGAGCGCACACTTATATCAGGACTGCTATAGAACATTCCTGGTATGCAGGGCTTGGATGTCTCCTACTAATGTCAACATACCTCCATTGGACACAGAAATATTTAAAGGTGATTATATGTCGCGGCCAACATTCCGAGATTTTTTTTACAGTAATCTGTATTAACAATTTATGTTTGAGCTCGTGGGAAAAATTATACCATTTAAACCAAAAGACCCGGGAAAAAGCAATGGATATAGTAAATACATCTCCTTTGATTCGCAATGGTTTCGCCATAGCGTGACAAAATTCATCCGAACGATATGAAAATAAACATAAGTTAATAGGCAATTGTAGATGCACGTGGAATTGAAATAAAGAATTTTCAGTGGGCGATGAACAATTGCATTTCTTTTTTGCAAATGTACGACATCGAGATTAGAAAGTGGGATGCCATATTCGTCTCTCTTGTGTCGAGTCGGCTACCGGATGCCATCCTTGCTTTATGGGAACAGGGGATTGTGAGGAAGGCGGGATTTCCTAGGTGGGAGGAATTAGTCGCCCTCTTCACGAGTCGGTTTCAGAGAATGGAAATGGTGTCCGATATCCGGGGTGCTAGGGCAGCAAAGCCATTTCGTAGCCGGCCATCCGTTTCGACATATGACAGGAGGGTGTCGACCCACCAAGGTCAGTTTTCGCAGCCTGCATGCAGGGTATGCCCGGAAAAAGCCATGCTGAAATGAAAATTGATGATCGCATCAACTTGGCTAGAAACCACAACCTGTGTATGAACTGTTTAGCACTCTCAAAAATTGCGAAGGACTGCAAAAGTCTGTTTAGCGTCGCAGAAGTCTGCACAACCATTACAACCCCCGTCAGGCGCAGGAAAAGTGCAACCAACCGTAGCATTTTGTTAGGTACTGCTATGTTAAATATCTGCTATGAGGCCAGAGCCCTACTGAATTCTGAATCAGATGGAACTTTAATCAACGAATGACTTCAGATTCGCATCAGATTGCCGACGCGAGCTGCTGATTCACAGGTATCTAAGATAAATGCTATGGCATCGGTGAATGTGCCGAAAGTCGCACACTTGGTAATAGGTTCTCCTGTGAACCCCCAGTTTAGAATCGAAGCAAGAAGTCTGGTTCTACCACAATTGACAGGAAACCTACCGAAGCTTTCAGTCAAGCGAATGTCATTCTGGGTACAAATGTATACCCAGCGGGAATAAAGTACAAGATACATACGAATGTTCTAGGATTACATCTAGCGCAGGACACGGTGTTCGGCTAGATTCTGACGGGACCAGTAAAACAGGTGGCCACAAGAAGCTTCACATCGTGTGTGTCCTATTGCACAGAAATGTTGAGCACTCAACTAACCCAGTTTTAGGAACTGGAAAAAATTTCCACCAAGAGGAAGGTCACTTCAGACGACGCATTCTGTGAAGAGCTGTACGCTAGGACCCCAACAAGAAATGAGCATGGAAGGTATGTACTGTCCCTACCATTTCGACGCGAGTTTCCAGGTGACATCGGTCTCGGCCTCTCGAGGACGGGCAGCTCGACAATTTTCGCGGAGCAAGACGAGTCAGCTCCGGAGACCCGAAATGAAAAAAGAATATGACCAGGGCCCTATTTCACAAACAGGCTTAAAAAGTTTTCACTCTGCACTTACCAATTTTTTATCACTTCGTATAAGTTCCTGTTCCAGAGAAGATAAAAATGTGCTCAATGTTAAATGCTAGGTTTTTGCAATTTTTAAATATTCCTTGCAATTTCTGTTCCACATAAGTCATTTTGAACGGACTGCGAAGTGCAAATCGACCGGTATAATTCGCGAAGTCTCTAATAACTGAATTATTGCGTTCCACAAAAGCTCTATTTAGTACAGTTGTTAAACAAATTTTTGGAAAGTGTGTGTTGAATCTGCTATGTAAACGTTCACCTATCAAATTAATTTGGTTAAACTATAAAAGCATTCAAAATGTCTAGACGCGAATTTTTGCAAGAAAACGGTGAAGACGAGGATTTATACATAAAAGGTGAGTTTTTCAGAATTAGGAAACTCCATTGAATTATCTTTAAATATCTCTGTTTCGATTTCGAAGCTACCAATAATAATGTAAATAAAAAAATTTGGTTAGCTTTCATAGCAGATAGCTCTGCAAGTTTTTTTCTAGATTTTGCGCCCGACTCAATGTGATAAGTTATTGGCAAGTTGTAAGCGGACAGTTTTTTGAATGTACGGGGAACCCTTTGCGAGAAATTCATAACTCTTTGCAGAAATGTGTTAAATGCAAAGTAACGGCGATGCAGCGCGCAAATTTGAGTTCCAAAGTCATTTCTTTTGGAGCAAAAAAACAATCGTTTTGCGATAAATACAGAGATGATAATTGGAAATTGCCAAGTTGTTAAGTCTATCTATTGGGATGTAATGCATGGTCGCCTCCTCGTGGTGCATCCTGGGTAACGCTAAATAATCGTGCGGCCTTGACGGCCTTGACGACCTTAACCTGAACGGCAACGACCCCTGTTTTGTCCATGGACTACTCTTTGTTTTACCTTTTCGTGATTCTGTTTGCTCTGATCTGGCGGTCGTGGTATTCTATCACCTTAGTATGCTGGGGTGAAACTCAGCGGAAATGGCTAGTAGGCTAATGCCACCGCCGTCTCCGTCCCGTTAAAATCTGGCAAGTCTCAGAGTACGTTCCAATTCCCGTCGTCATTAAGTTGGTGGTGTAGGTGCGGTCGAGAGGACTCCCGTCTTTGCGTTCACCTCATAAGGGTGTGCGTCAACCCTTGCATGGCCTCCCTGCTTCGGCATAGACAAACATGGGACCATTTTTCAGGACGATTATACTTTCAGATTTTGGATAGCGGCTCTGAGTTGGGACCCAGTGAAAAATTAAAAATTAACTCTAAAAACATAAATTCGAGTAAAGTTTCGAGCGGTAGAGGGACATCGAAGCCGATCCCCAAAACTGGCTCATCGCTGCGGGTGGCAGCTTCTACTAACGCGGCGAGGGCGAAACTGCCTCCCTCCGTTTGCTCTGTACGGGGGACGGCTGCTGTGGCCAAAACTAAGGGTGGTAAAGGAGCGTCGGAGCCGACATCCAAAGTGGTGATTAGACCGGGGGTACAGTCACTGCCACTCGCGCTGTAGGAGGGGGAGAGTCGAAGCCGACCTCCGCAGCCTATATGTTAGTTGGGGGCGGGCATAATTCCGGCTGGTCGCGCAGGAGCGTCGCAGGGGAAATCACCCGCGGCCTCTGGAGGGGGGCGACTGGACGATATTGCCAGTACCAGCAAGGGTTTATCCTGCAGCGTACCCGTACAGTCGAGGGAGACCCAAAATCCGCCCGCCAAGGGATCTAAGCGGCGGATGGGCATGGGGAGGAAGGCCCACTCCGATCGTCGCATGGCCTCCAAGATTCTGGAGCGCTATGACGGCCAGGCGGGATCTCAGTTATCTGAGAAGCATGCTAGGTCGCTCGGGTGGGCCAAGGGGGTGCTGAGGGAGAGCGCGAGTGCGCCTTCGAAGAGATCAGCCTCAAAGAGACAGCGATCTCAGGAGAGGACCTCTTCATTCAAGCGGCCCAGGACTGGGGTAGCGCCTAAGACATTCAGCGAAGTCGCCAAACAGGCGGGCTCCATTATCCTGGGTGTCGCGGACCGCAGTAAGGAGGACGGTGCCACCTCTAAGATGGACTGGAGGCGTGTGGCGGCAGCAATCTCTGCCGTATTAATGAAGGTGATCAGGGATAATCCTGGTCATCCTCCTCGTTGCGAGAGTGCGGGTTAGCACTCTGGCCTCTTCAAGAGGATCTCGTGCGCCGACGAGCGGTCGGTCAAGCTTTATAAAGCGGCGGTTTCCTTGATGAGGGAGGTTTGGAAGGGTGCTCGTGTCTGGCTCTCTGCGGAGCCCTCCGCACCGGGAGACATCGAGGAAATCCTCTGTTATTGCAACCCGAACCTTCCGGCGCACAATTGGAAGGTCGTTCGGTTTGAGGGGTCCGAGGAACCATATCGGCAAGCACTGATTCTGCTCAACGCGGAGTCTCTCGGCCCTCTCGCTGAGCAGCAGGGGGTCATATCCTATGGCTTCGAGAAGGTAGCCCTTAAAATCTACCAATCCGATGCAAGAGGTGGTGACGCCCTCCTTCCGGTTGAACCGGAGTTGGTGCCGGAGGTCTGCGGACCAGATGCGGAGGAAGCGGTGGAGGTTATGGAGGCCTTCATGAGCATGGAGGTAGACTCGGCCAGGTCGGAAGCCGAGAGCGCTGGTGGAGTCTCCTCGGTAGCGGGGTCTGTCCTCATTCTAAACAGGCTGTTCGATGGGGCGGATAGCGAAGATGCGGCCGCGAGGGGGCTGGAGGAGATTACTGAGGATGATTATCCTGCAGATCAATCTCCAGCACTCTAAGGCCGCTACCGCCAATTTGATACTCCTCCTTGAGAAAGGTGGGGCAGATATAGTCCTGATCCAGGAACCGTGGCTGAGCAGTATCGGTATTTCTGGTATCTGGGGTAGCTCGGATATCAACGCAAGAGGTGATTTTATTCTTAGCGAAAACTTGTCTATTTGTAATAGGGGGAGCGACCCTACGTTTGTAACTTCGGTAAGGGAGGAGGTCTTGGACCTTACCCTGGTTTCGTCTGAATTATTATCACGTATCTCGAACTGGGGAGTTCTTAACGATCACTCCTTCTCTGATCATAGGTATATTCAATTCTCCTTGGGCGAAGCGCGTCCCCAAAATCGTCCCTTTAGGAATCTGAGGAACACAGATTGGGATCTATCCTGTAAGAAGCTGCAGGAGTTTCTTCCTGAGGAACCTCAGGGAAATTTACTCCTTTCGGAAAGTTCGATCGACAGCTTAGTGGAAAAAATCCACCTTGTAATAAAGCGATAAATATTTCGTGTCCGCTGAGGATGCCTTCGGGCAAATCTAAGCCGTACTGGTGGACTTTGGAAATTTCGGAGCTCAGGGCTTCGAGTAGAAGATTTTTTAACCAGGCGAGGAAGAGCAAAAAACACTCGGATTAAGAACTCTATAAGATCGGATTGGGAATATATAAGTTCGAAAAAAGAAGGCTAAGCGGAATTGTGGAGAAGTTTCTGTGAGTTCGTTGAAGGCTGCCACGAGTCCTCCAGGCTTAGCCAGGTGCTCGCCAGGGCTCTCGTCCCCTTGGGATATCTCAAGGATGACTTAGGAAATTGGGCGATGAGCAGTGAGGAGTCGTTCAAACCTCTCCTCGATTCCCATTTCCCCCAGTAATCCTGAGCTATGTGAGATTACAGGTGTGGAACCAGGTGCCACCTATGTCCCTCCTCGTGGCTTGTTGGAAGAGAGTCGCCTACTATGGGCGATACGCTCCTTCAAAGCGTTCAAGTCACCGGGACCTGACGGAATCTTTCCAGTCCAGTTGCAGATGTCCGAACGAGGGTCGTGTCAGTGGCTGGCGCCTATTTACGCGAGCTGCATAAGTAGGGGCTATATTCCCAGACTTTGGAGGAATGTGAGGGTTACGCTTATTCCCAAGGCGGGTAAGAGCTCTCATGTATCCCCAAAGGACTTTAGGCCTATCAGCCTCTCTTCTTTTCTTTTGAAGACCCTGGAGAGGCTGATTGATCTTCATATAAGGGAGGAAATACCGCGGGAGCGGCTGTCGCATCCTAAGCATGCCTACTCGAAGGGCAGGTCTGTGGATACGGCCCTGCATACGGTTGTTAAAGTAATTGAGGAGTTCTTTGAACACAAGGACTTTGCAGTTGGTGCCTTTCTGGATATAGAAGGTGCCTTTAATAAAATTCAGCCACAGGCAATAGTCAGACCCTAGGCGGAACTTGGGTTTGAACCGGGTCTGCTAAGGCTCGTCAATCACCTTCTCCGGGACAGAACTGTCGTAGCGAAATGGGGCAGCGCCTCCATCCTGCGAAGGGTGAGTAGAGGCACTCCACGAGGAGGGGTTCGCCCACCACTCCATTGGGTCGTTGCTATCAATTGCGTCCTGAACGAGCTGGAAAAGGAAGGCTGCACGGTTATTGCCTATGCAGATGATGTTGCTCTCATTGTCAGGGGTAAGTTTTTGAGCATCCTTTTCGATATCATGCCGGGGTACCTTAATTTGATCGTGAAATGGTCTGCAGGGTGTGGGCATGCGATAAATCCTAGCAAGACAGAGCTGGTATTATTTACCAGGAGGTACAAAGTACCGGTCGCCCATCCTCTTTCAATAGGTGGTGTCCCGTTGGTGCTCTCTGACCGGGTCAAGTATCTTGGTCTGATTTTGGATACGAAGCTCTCCTGGGGGCCAAATATTGAGGAAAGGGTGAAAAATGCTACGGTCGCCGTGTACTGTTGCCGGGGTGCTATTGGGAGGAGATGCAGCCTTTCTCCCAAGGTAAACTATTGGCTTTATGAGACTATAATAAGGCCTATAATGTTTTATGGAGTGGTGGTCTGGTGGAACTTACTAGACAGGGTATCTAAGGTTAAGCAGCTAGAGCGGGTGCAGCGGTCCGCGCTCATTGGGATCAGTGGGGCGCTTAGGACCACACCCACTCTCGCACTCAACGTTATGCTTAACGTGCTACCTGTGAACATTGCAGGCAGAGTTGCAACAGCCCATGCCGCAGCCTGGCTAGAGTGCAAGGGATACAGATTCAGCTCGGCTTTTGGGCATTCTAGGATTCTTGCCGGCTTCAGCTTTATCCCTCCGGAAACAGATTGCTGTCTGCCTGCTCCAGCTCGGAGTTGCTCCCTCCCCACTCATATCACGCTTAGGGAGGAGTGGAAGGAGGGTGGCCTGTGGGGCGTTAGGACGGTGAACTTTTTCACGGATGGCTCGAAGCTGGATGGTAAGGTTGGGGGAGGGGTCTTCTGCGAGGAGCTTTCCCTCAGCCGTAAATTAAGGCTTCCGGACTATCGCAGTATATTTCAAGCAGAGGTGGCCGCAATCAAGGAGGCAGCCAATTGGCTACTTACCAATGTAATGCCCTCTAGACGAGCTAACATTTATTCGGATAGTCAGGCCGCTATTAAGGCCTTAGGATCGCTAATGGTGAGATCAAAACTGGTCAGGGAAGCCTGACTTCCCTCGCAGCCGCTTCAGAGTATCTCGACGTTAGACTAATTTGGGTGCCGGGCCATAGCGACATTGCAGGGAACTGCATGGCTGATGAGCTCGCTCAGCAAGGTACCCTGGAAGTCATTTCTCCTTGCAGGGAGGGGGTGGGGGCTCCTTTGACTGCCTACGGGCTTCTCCTGGACAGATGGGCTCTCTGCCGTCTCAACGAGCGCTGAGAAACTACCACGAAATGCAGAATAGCAAGGTCCCTCTGGCCGAGAGTGGATCGGGGGCGATCAAAGGAGCTGAGGTCGCTTACTAAGCGGCAACTCTCGACCCTCTTTGGTGGTTTGACTGGGCATTGTCCGTTGGGTATTCATGCTGTTAGGCTGAAGATAGTCTCTGACCCTTTCTGCCGCAGCTGTGTGGAGGAGGATGACGTGGATTCATCTTGTCATATTCTGCTCAGCTGCCCTGCCTTTGCGAGACTGAGGTTCTGGTACCTAGGCTCGTACTTCTTTAGTACACTAGAGGAGCTTTCTGGGGTGGAGATTGGTAATTTGCGTGACTTCATTCGGGGCACGCAACGTTTCTCAGGTTAATCTTTCCTGACTTTCCGATTCACGTTACCGTTCATAAATCAGGTGATATCACAATGGACTCCTACTATGTCTAAGTGAGTTCCCTTTGCGGGAACTACCACAGTAACCTAACTTAACCTATCCTAAGTCTATCAAGTTCCTAGACTAAGGCCATATAATCTGCCACATCACGCAGTTGCTAAACCGGACAGCACCTTGATTAGAGTGGTATTCAACGCACCTTTTCTTACGTTAAATGGGGTTAGCCTAACTGATGTTCACACCCCAGTCCTATATTGCAAGCGGATTTGGTTTGCAAGTTATTTAAGTGGCGTCTATTTAAATAGGTGTTTAGTGCAGACACCGAAAGATGTACGATCAAATCATGCTCCACCAAGAACACACTCCATTTCAAATAATCCTTTTCAGAGAATCACAGGTAGAAGAGCTGGTGGACTACGAAATCAAGACAGTGACGTTCGTGGCAAACTCCGCTTCATATTTGGCAATGAGGACACTGCATCAATGGAATGCGGTACATGATATGTTTCTCTTTACCGTTGACCCGATTGCCGTAAACCAAGATTATACCAAGCGATAGATACTATCATATGTAGCAAAATTTTTCGACTCAACTGGTTGGCTCGAACCAAACGTAGTGGCTTCAGTAGAAAACATTCCGGGATAATTACGTGATTATTGAGAAGATAACAGTTACCCGATGAACCCATTTTGCGCCATGGAATGAGGTAGAGTTTCATGGGTTTCGTGATACCTCTGGGAAGGGGTATGCGGCCGCGTTATACTTATATGTTAGGATTAGCGAGCGTACAGCAAACAGTGCACCCTATATTAATTTGTTGGGGGTGTCTCTTTCTCGGTTGGATCGTTATTGCTGGCTGAATTAATGAATGCTTTTTTCCACAGTTCGAAATAAATGGACCGATTCCACGATTGTTCTCTCATAGTTCAAGAAACCAGCACATACGTGTACAACATTTGTGGCAAACAGAGTCGCAAAAATCAATGAATTGGTTGGAATAGTGGGATGGAATCATGTGGACAGTGGATAATCCAGAGGATTTCGGAAGTCGGGGCGTATCTCCCCAGGAATTAAAGATGAGTTATCTGTGGTAGTATGGATCAAAGTGGTTAAAACAGAAACCATCAACTTGACCCCGTCATAAAAATAACGGCACGCTGGAAACCGAGCTGGAACAAAAAAGTGTACTGGTATGTCAGATTTTCATGAATTTTTGGTGCGCTAATTACCGGCCTCTTCTTAATTGGCACCCCATTACTTGCTATTTCAGAACCCGAAGTCAAAGAAAATCCTATTTCAACCGGTCAACCGGTGGCAAAAGATGAAGGCGATTTATCAAACATTTTGCCAGAGGTGGGAAGCAGAGTGCTTGAAAGAACTCCATAAAATGATCTGGTCATTTTCAGAGAAGGTAATCTTCTTCCAAATGAATAACGACTTATAGTTTTTTCAGGTCAGGATAGCCCGGTCCGAGCCGCAGAGATACAAACGGCACGCGGAAATATAACTCGGCCACTTATAAAAGTGGTGCTGTTACCCCCTTATTAAAACAAAATACTCAGTTTTCATATATTTTCGCTAAAGCAATATCGATTGCAATTCCTTAAAAGACCAGATCGTTGCCCGATATATACTATCAACCATCGCTTACTGTGCCCACTATTTGGCGTTAATTCACATGGCCACGAATTGCGCCTCGCCAAGGAACTGTGGCCATTTCGAAGGTCGACACCACAGTCTCCTCCACTTGGACGAGCGATCCAGAAACAAGCAAGATGTAACGATCGGCCATCAATAACTAACAGACGACCGCTCCATCCACAAAGTGTCCGTACTTGCTCTGAGTCGAGCGATGAAGTGGAATTGCTTGAGATCAACGCAGACGAGGACGATCTGCTCCCATACTAAACAACACACCTTCATCCACCAAGTCCCCTGTACTCAGGCCTCCATGTCGAGTACAAATAGCACCTACATCAATGTCGAAGCGTCCGGACATAAGGCAGAGATCGCGACAATCAAGTTAACAACCCCTTCGACACGCTGTGAGAGCGGGATTGCGGGCACGGCCCGCAGCGCTTCAGGGCTACCTGTCGTCACGCCAACGGTGGTGGTTAAAATAATGTCCCAGGGAAGGTTTCACGTGGTGCGTGCAATCATCGATCCAGGCCAGCCTAAGTCAGACTGGCTAAAATGAAAAAGGTTGAACTTTGTCCTAAAATATTTATTTCACCCGGAAATAATTTAAATTTTGATAGATGTGATGAATATTTTTTATTATTGTTTTTTCTTTGGTCAGCCTCTTCCTTTAATTTTGGTAGATGTGATGAATATTTTTTATTATTGTTTTTTTCTTTGGTCAGACTCTTCTCTATAAAATGAAGCGAAGAGTCTCCTACTCTCAACAAAGTTATCTTCACCTAACACTTTTCTTCTTCAGAATTTTCAGATATGTTCAAATGGGATTCTAATGAATCTGCATCCATCGGGACAGGCCGTTGGAAACTCACCTTTTTATAATAAAGATTTTTTTGGAAAAAACATCAAAATAGTTTGCAAAATGTTGTCTCCAAAGGTTGACTCTATTGCATGTGCCATCGCAATGGCACCTTTTGAATATTATATTATCGATCGCAGGGTGAAGACCTGATATGAAAGTTTGAAGTTCATTGCATATAAACTTCTTTAAACTACCTTAATTATATTTCTATGGTCGTTTTCCATAACCATTGAAGAAATCAGGGAAAACTGGTTTTCTACTTGGTGCTAATACTCTTGTATTCCCAGTTTTCCTCGTCTGATTATGTTAAGTTGTTGCTACAATATATGTAACGACCGCATGTATGCATGCGCATAATCTAGTTTAGCGATTATAGGGTCTAATACCCTACACGTAGACTTTTGAATGAGGCGAAAGTATTACTCAGAATGCGTTGCTATCTTGTATGCATGTACTCATGTATATACAGGGTTTTTCAATAGGAACGCTACAAAAGTTTTTTTTAAATAAAACAAAAACGGTTTGGGATATGAATTAAATTCTTTATTCCCGTGAAGTGAAAGTACATTCGATGCCATTATGTATGGAATCCCATTTCTTTTGCATGCGCACCACGGGCATGCTTGCAGAAGTCCAGACGCTGATCCCAATTTTCGACGGTATTCAAGCACGTTCGATATTAGTACGAAATTCATCAATCGTCGCTGGCTTGTTGGCATAGACCATAGACTTGACGTAGCCCCAACACAATAACGTGCCGGTCTTGATCATCGCGGAAGAAGTTCGGCCCAATAACGCCGCCGGCCCATAAACCGCACCAAACCGTAATTTTTTCGGGATGCAATGTTGATATGGCGTAGTTTGCTATCACTATCGGTCTACTTTTGTAGCGTCCCTATTGAAAAACCCGTTATATGTTCGTCACGAGTGTTACTATTTTGAAAACCAACTAGGGGTATAGTCTTTCTCACATTCTTCCCTTTATTTTTTTTTTGGAATGGGCAAAGAAGTTGTACCTCTGGCTCGCGCACTTAGGTGAACTTTATTCTCTTATATTATTTCATTTCTCTCAACTTAGAATTTTTTTCGTTAGTTCTTAACACACCTTGATTGCTTTAGATTTTTCATGGATTTGTTGTTTTAAATAAAGACCTATTTATTTAGGTAAAATGAAGAGCGGGATCTTGCGGTTGAACACCTTTGGGACGTCGCTTTTTCTTCCTCGTTACACTCTGATAACTGCAACTATCGCATTCATTACCTTAATTTTCTGCCGATGACCACAACGGACTGGATGATGAGCTCGACTTACTGTGAGAAACGAAGCGAGATTAGTTTTCTGGTCTATAGAAAGACTCTCCGCTAATTTACCAAACTATTTTCTTTTATGTTCGAGACAGTGGTACAGATTTATGCCAAACAACCGGAAGGTTGGTGCGACTGCCAAAATTTTGTGTAATAGCTATTGGATAGTCCATGTTTCCATCCGCATGCCATAATTTTCCTGTCATAAATACCTTTTCACCAGACCTAACATTAAATTAATTCGCGCTCTAGCACCCTTTACACTTAAGTCAGTAAAGCATCACTCCAATGATTTTGTCCTTTCGGCTTCAGGTATTAAAATGAAAATTATCGAGAGTTATGAAGAGAAGCTGTTTAAGTAAGGTAAGTTATCCTTCAAATTAGCTACTTGTCGACTAGGTAGGTCGAAGTGGCTGCCGCCTATGGCGGCACACTTAGGCCATAATTAGAAGGCCCAATATGCTACTACAAACATTGACACCATCCACCGAAAGATTCTCCTTTGCTAAACCATTTTGCCTCGATGATGAATCTTATCAGGCAATTAATCTCGGTGTTTGAAACCTCACTAAGGTCTTCCAGCAGCGCTCATCCTAGGTACCGTAGCCTGCTTTTGCACAGCGCAAGACGTTTACACAGAAGATGCAAGACCGTTTCCTCCCCTTTATTGTTCTCAAAGCTCCTGCACCATCTTCGGAAAGGCACGCCTAGCTTTTCAGTATGTGTTCCTATGATGCAGTGCCCGGTTAGGGCTCCCATCAAGTTTTAGATATTTCCCCTTTTTAGAGAGTATACAATTCGTGGCCGTTTCCGGTCCAATTTAGGCCACGTCTGCTTAGAGGAAAGGCAAGTAGAAGTTTGACTCCATCTATCATCAGCTTGTTCATATATTTTTTTATTTATTTTATTTATTTTAGTATTAATAATCAAGAAAGTAATTACATTTCATACAGATTACAAAGATATTATATATAAAAAGTACAAACTAAGTAATTTATAAATTTAGTAAAGATTGAAAGAAACATAAATAAATAAAAAGCACAAGCTAAATAATTAATTCATTGAGTAACGATTTAAAACGGAATTCCGGATACGAAAAGTCTAGAGCGGAAGAACTTGAGAATAAGTTGAATTCCTTTAGCGCCCTGCATATAGGAGCATTAGATGCGTAATTAGTTCTAACCATCTCTATAGAGAAAAAGGCATGATTCTTTAAGCATCTTTGTGGCACTGCGAAATCGATGCGCCCTAGCAAATATGGACAGTCTATTACACCACGTACTAAGTTGTAAACAAAGGTAAGAGCGAGAAGAGTCAATCTACTATCCAACGACCTTAGATTAATAAGTATACATCTACTTCTATAGGATGGAATAGGGTGGACAAAACGCAGAGAATGGAGAGCATAACTAAGAAATTTTTTTTGAATTCGTTCAACTCTATTGATTTGGCAGGCATAATAAGGTCTCCAAATTACAGCAGCATAGTCAAACTTAGAGCGTACCAGGGAGGTGTAGAGCAACTTAAGTGTATACGGATCAGAAAAACCTGAACTGAAACGCCTAATAAAAGCCAGCATAGAGTATGCTTTAGCTATCGTGCAATTTAGGTGGCTTTGAAATGAAAACCTATAGTCAAATACCACACCCAGATCCAAAATTTCAGTAGGTTTACCCAACTGAGAACCACCAATATGGTAGGATGTTACGATAGGAGAGCGTGATTTTGAAAATGTAACATGATGGCACTTGCTGATGTTTAATTTAAGCTTATTCTTGTTACACCAAGTGGCAACATTATCGAGATCCCTTTGAAGGTAAAGAGAGTCTGAGAAACAAGATAGGGTAGAGTAAATCTTCAGATGATCAGCATACAAAAGAAACTGAGCAAACTTAAAACACCTGGATATGTCATTTATGAAAACTACAAAAAAAAGAGGGCCTAGAATACTTCCTTGTGGAACACCAGATGATGCAGTAAAGGGGTGGGAGGATACTCCGTCAATTACAACAACACAATTTCGGCGAAAGAGATACGATTTATCCACTTCAAAAACATTGAATGGAATCCTAAGCTATGTAACTTTAAAAGTAAAATAAAGTGATTCACTTTGTCAAACGCTTTCGAAAAATCTGTATACACAGAATCGACTTGTACATGCTGGTGAAAAGCCGAAATACAGTATTCCGTAAACATTTCCAAATTAGAAACAGTAGACCTACCTGCCATGAAACCATGCATGTTTGGAGATATTAAGCGATTAATTGAGAAGTAAACTTTTTGTTTAACTATGAATTCGAACAATTTAGATACCGTGGATAATTTGGCAATAGGTCTGTAGTTAGCTATATTGCTCTTATTCCCACTTTTAAATACAGGATTTATATGAGTAACCTTCCAGGCATCAATGAACTCTCCAGCCACTAGAGATTTGTTGAAAATTAAAATAAGAGGATAAACGAAAGCGTTACAGCTCTTCAGAAGGTATGAGGACAAACCATCAACATCCGTTTGAGCTGACGATTTTATTTGTTGGATGCCATCTTTAACATCTTCTATGGTTAATGAAAGAGTTCCAAAATTAACTGTAGAAGCATTTTCCGAAACATTATTTCCATTTAAATCAAGATCAGATTCAAAATTGGACTTAAAGAAATCTGCAAACAGATTTGCAGCTTCAAAAGATGTGTGAGCTTGAACGTCACTAAAAAATACTACTGAGGGAATACTTGAACATGATTTCTTCAATTTGACATACCTCCAGAAAGCTTTGGGATTCGATTTTATATCAGATTCAAAATTTAGGACATAATTACGCTTTAATTTCTTACTTAAAGATTTGAACTCAGTAGAGTATTGTATATATTTATTTCTATGTTTGAAAGAGTTAGATAATTTAAATCTTTTATAGAACTTGTTTCTCAAATTCTTCAGTTTTTTCAGTTCTTTGGTATGCCAAGGAATCTTATAACATTGCTTTTTATTTATTGGTATATTCTTATTACATATTTCACTAATCTCACATTTAAAAATGTCAAAACATTTAGCAACTTCAACCCCAGTGAATAAGGAATTCCAATCTACAGACTCGACCTCAACGTTCACTGCTTGAGAGTCACAGTGTCTGAAACAAAAACTCGTTGGGCGGCTTTCGGAAGATATAGTATTAAACTGATAAGACTCTAAATTAAGGGCCAGCGGAACGTGGTGCAAGCCAGGTGAGGATAGGGGGTCTAGGCATTTCAATAAAAAAAAATTTAGATTATCATTTATAAAAATAAGATCTAATGTTCGATGCAAACTATTCGTAAAATTATTTATTTGCATTAGGTCACAACTCAAAAAATTTTCCAACAGATAGGTTTCGGGATTAGTATTTATGGATTTCGGATGTAGTACAGTGCTATCACAACTAGTAGACCATACGATATTACTTAGGTTGAAATCACCAATTATACATATATTTTCATTACTAGATGTTAAATTCAAAACATTATCTACATGCGCTTTATATATTATATCATTGCTGGAAGGTGGTATGTAAGATACGCAAATTAGGAGTTCTGCAATACCATCCACAGCAATGCATAGTTGGTTCAAGAGGGTATCCCAATTATTTAAAGGCACAAGCGACGAGCGGTACTTTCGACTAACGGCTATCAAAACACCTCCTCCTCTCGAGATACCAGTTTTTGAAACATCACGGTCTTTGCGAAACACGTTAAACAAATTGTAGTCAAAGAACTCATTATCAAAGAAATTGTCGTTAAGCCATGTTTCAGCTATGACAAAGATATCGTAGTCCAAATATGAACTCATGGTATATAGTTGATTAGATTTGGTTCTAAGACCCGATGCGTTTTCATAGTAGACTTTTATATGATGATTAGGGACAACATGAGGAGGTACAGCTAAACTTCTTGCAGTACTGAAACGTCGTTTGGAAAAAAACAGAAGAAACGAATCTTTACATGCGTTGGCCAAATGTCCGCATTGAGCACCTTTTCATAGCAACATATCGATACACCAAGTTTAGAATTAATTTTCTTAAGTTTGTTAACCTCAGTGTCCTTTTTCACAAGCATATGACAAGCCAACAACTTGGAGTCAATCTCTGCGTGCTTTGGAACATAACTTACAATATCAGCAACAGTTACTTTATTTGAAAAAGATGATAGGTGCAACCACTTCATTCCGGGAACAACATGTAGCTCTTCGCTATTGTTCGAACCAACGACAATTGGTTTATTAATAGATCTATTAATAGATCAATTACTACTTTTGGCAGCTAAATTCCGCACGGGCATCTGGTACACATATGAACTCACCGGTGAGAGTATGGATGTGGCCGGCAGCATGGCAGCAGCATGAGCATAAGAAATAGGTTCAGTAGTAGTAGTAGCAGGTACAGCAGCAGCAGTCAGAGACAGTAACGTTCTACTCTCTTTCGGTGTTGTAAGGGCACCCTGTGCCTTTTCATATTTGCCTTCACACTGTCCGCTGTCATTTCTTCGCCTTGGTGGCAATATCATTTTAAATCGTGCAGATCAGGAGCAGTTTGGACAGCAGCCGACAAGTACACGCAAATACAATTTGGAAACAACTACTTAACAGCTACAACTACATACAACGACAACCATTGCTCGCCGCGCATACATTCATACGCGGGTTGTAAATTGTTAAATTGTTAATTTTGAATATTCTTTTATCAAACATCAAACTATTGTACATCAAATCAATAAACGTACTAACGTAGCATAATCCGCCTGGTGTTTTTGGTCAATTTTGCCTCATAAGTTTTGGAATGAGTATGTGCCAAAAATCATAAGCCGCCTAATATTTCATCGCTTTCCAAATTAACTGTTCTCCGAACAAAGCGTTTGTCGGCTAGCTGTAGTCCAAAGTGAAAAAGACGGTGATTAACTGTTCGTCGTGAAAAAACTTGTGGCGCCAAATTGGTTGCAAAAGTAACGAGTAACCTGCAAATTGAAAATTCGAGAAGTTTTGCAAGGCTGGAAATAAGCTTGAATCGATAGGAATTGTCGACAATTGTAGCCAGCCTCAACGCACTGACAAATGCAGTCGGACAATTAAAAACGGCCACAGAGGAGAGCCAGCGCGATATAGAGAGATTGCGGAACAATATTCAAATGGACACGCATCCAAACGTTGCGATAGAAGCCGTGCAGGATATGAGTGGAACTACACCAGTGATGCGACCTGAGCGATCCGCGCAAAATGCAGTGATAGAGGTGAGTGATTCGGTCACAAAGTTGTACGATCTGCCTATATTTTTCGGTAACACAGAAGATTGGCCACTCTTCTTGGCTAACTATAGAGATACAACAGATACGTTCCGATATAGCAATCGGCATAACCTAATGCGCCTACATAAAAGTTTAGTAGGTCGAGCTAGGGAAACAATTGCTGCCATGCTGATTTATCCCGATGACGTACCAAATGCTATAGCCGAATTAGAATTTCAGTTTGGTCGGCCAGACCTGTTAGTAAGAAGCCAGCTTGTTAAAGTACAACAGTTTCCAAATATCGGGGAAAATAAAGTTGAACAAATTTTAGCCTTTTCAACCATAGCAAGAAACGTTGTTGCGTTTCTAACGTCAGCCAAGAGTGAGCACCACCTCGCTAATACGACACTTTTAGAACAGTTGGTGACTAAGTTGCCGCCGAGCAAACAATATGAGTGGACCAGACATGCCGTAAATATAAAGCCATATGCTACAGTTAAGGAGTTTTCCTGCTGGTTAAGCGATCTTGCCAGAGTGGTGTGCCTAATGCCACCAGCAAATACTACAAGTAGAAGCCAACTACCAATGGCGCAACCGCAGCCGCGACGTCTGATGCATCTTGGTAGAGACACACAGCAGGAGTGCGGATGTATACGACGTTATGTGTGCGTAGGTGCACACTCCATTTCCGATTGTAAGACCTTTATGGAATCAATGAGCGTTCCAGAGCGTTGGGAAAACGTGAAAAGCCTTCAGCTCTGTTTTTCTTGCTTGCGGAAGGGGCACAACACATCTAACTGCCACGTTAAAAAGTTTTGTGACGTTGATGGTTGCCGTCGATACCATCATCGCTGCTTACATGAGAGAACATATCCAGCCGCTCAAGCAGATGCAGGCCGCAGACGAGGTGAGTCGCAGCCCATACTCAACTGTAGAGAAGCCAAATCTACACGTGGCTACATGTTTAAATACGTTCCTGTCTCACTATTCGGAGCAAATGGTAAGGAAGATGTTTTCGCAATGGTAGATGAAGGGTCTGCCATAACGTTGATCGAAGAAAGCGTAGCAAACCGTCTGGGTCTCAGAGGGTGTAGGCAACCACTAACTCTGCAATGGTATGGGCAGAAGTGTACCAGAGAGGAATCCGCGAGGGTTAACCTAGGTGTAGGTAGTAGAAGCAAGCCATCAAGCCACAGTCTTCGCAACGTGCGTACCATCCGTAATTTAGATTTGCCACTACAGTCTTTTAAGAAAGTGGATTATGCTCATTTCGAATCTTTGCCATTAGAGGATTATCATCAAGTTAAGCCATCGTTGTTATTAGGTCTCGATAACACGTCATTGAGTGTGCCATCCGCGACAGTACATATCGACAGCGATAGTCCAGTAGCTATTAATACAAAACTGGGTTGGATAGCATACGGGCCAACCAGATCAGAAGTTCAAGTACCGGTAGTTCTACACATTCGTGAGAAAAACAGCCCTACCTCTTTGCACGAACTAGTCACCGAATATTTCGCAGCAGATAATTTTGGAGTTAATGAATCATCTAAAGAATTAGAGTCTGAGGAAAACGAGAAGGCGCGCCAGATGCTGCAGGCCAACACACGTCGAGTCGGTAAACGGTTCGAAACCGGACTACTATGGCGCAGTATTCCACCAGAATTGCCGAACAGTTATCAGATGGCTTATAAACGCTTGCTAGGCATAGAGAAACAAATGAGATACGATCCAGCTTTCGCCGCTAAATACAAAGAAGAAATTGCCAAATACATCAGAAACGGTTACGCCAGACGGATTTGCGATGACGAAGAAGGTAACGACACATGTTTTAAATGGTATTTACCTCACTTTGCAGTAAAAATCCGCATAAGCCCGGGAAGATGAGAGTCGTGTTTGACGCAGCCGCCACAGTTAACGGTATAGCCTTAAATTCCGCGTTGCTGAAAGGCCCAGAACATGCTAAGCCACTACTAAATATTTTCTTCAAATTTCGCGAGGGTGCAGTTGCAGTAGCAGCAGATATCCGTGAGATGTTCTCACAAGTACTCATAAGGCAGCGTGACCAACAGGCTCAAAGGTTCCTATGGCGCGATGGAAACCATTTTCAAGAAGTTCAACACTATGTCATGAAGTCGATGGTGTTTGGTGCCATATGTTCGCCATGTATAGCAGAATACATAAAAAATAAGAACGCAGACGAGTTTAGCCAACAGTATCCCGACACCGTTGCAGCAATAATCGATAGCCATTACGTTGATGACTTCGTAGCCAGTTTTAAAAACACACAAGAAGCAGAACGAATTTGCCGTGAGGTTGTGTTCATCCACTCCGAAGGAGGGCATTCGTATCTAACGTCAGAGACATTGAGGTGAGCCTCAACAAAGAACCATTACCATAATCGCAGCCAGTACGCTTAGAACGCGAAACCAACCACGAAAAGATATTGGGGATGTATTGGAATACGGCAACAGACTCGTTCGAATTCCAATTCAAGTTCTATCGTATACCAAAGCCAGTATTGGATGGAATATGATCACCAACGAAACGTGAATTGCTCAGCATAGTTATGGCCGTTTTTGATCCGTTCGGCGTTCTCGCAGATTTCCTGTTATTTGCAAAAGTAATGATCCAAGAAGTATGGAAAAGCCGGATGGAGTGGGACGAAGCTATTCCGGATAAGCTCCACAACAAATGGTTTGCTTGGTGGAGCGAGTTTAAGCGCGTCAACGAAGTTCAGATCAGGCGTTGGTATTCGCCTCAATTACAACAAGATGTTTCGATTCAACTTCATATTGTGGTGGACGCCAGCCAAGTAGCATTCGCCGCCGCCGGATACTTTCGAGTTGCTGGTGCAGAAAATTGTGACGTCACGTTTATAGCAGGTAAAACCCGAGGCGCACCTCAGAAGCTCTTGTCCGTGCCACGACTAGAGCTGCAGGCAGCAGTACTAGGCGTGCGACTCGCTAAACTTATCTGCCGAGGTCACAGCATTCAGCCCCACGAGACAATATATTGGTCAGATTCTCAAACGCTGCTCCATTGGGTATATTCGAGGGAGAGAAAATTCAAGCCATTCGTCGGTCACCGCATCGCTGAGATACTATCGTCATCCAAGTCGTCCCAATGGCGTTGGATACCAACCGAGAAAAACACCACTGATATCGCCACCCGACCAAGATGGCCCCCGAAAGTGGAGAAGTTTAGTCCATGGCTACGAGGTCCAGAGTTCCTGCAACAACCGATTGAGTGCTGGCCCATCATGTCCAATAAGCCTTTGCCAGATCAGTTAGAAGAAGAAGTCAAGCCGTGCTTCGCCATACACATCGAGGTAAATGATTGATTACTTGAGTTTAATCGTTTTTCCTCTTACTTAAAGTTGAAGCGGGTGATGGCCTGGGTTAATCGAGCTGCCCACATATTTCTAAGCCGTTGTCGTGGGCACAAAAAAAACGACGGTGCTCAGCCGAGCAGAGCATTGACAGCCAGTGAACTAAACAAAGCCGAACAGCACATAATCAGAGCAGTCCAGAACGAGGTTTACGCCAAGGAAGTTGCAGCGCTTAAGCACACCAAACGCCTCCACAAACAAAGCACTATTTATTCGCTAACGCCGTATTTAGACAACGATGGCATCATGAGGATACAAGGTCGTATCGACGCGGCCCAAGTTTTGCCGATAGCATCCAGGAGACCGATTTTGATGCCGACCAACCACATCGTCTCAGAGCTCGTAATGCGACAGTATCATGAGCAAATGCACCACCGGAATCGTGCCGTCATCATAAATGAAGCCCGCCGCAAATATTGGTTCCCGCACGCTAAAACCTTGTTAAACGCTGTTCAACGTAGTTGCTCGAGATGCCGCATCGA
This sequence comes from Anomoia purmunda, assembly GCA_951828415.1. NCBI lineage: Eukaryota > Metazoa > Arthropoda > Insecta > Diptera > Tephritidae > Anomoia > Anomoia purmunda. Next base: position 85,704 of record CATOUQ010000026.1, read on the forward strand.
TCGTGCTAAGCCAGCACCGCCACTCATGGGTCAGTTACCCGAAGATCGCGTCACACCGTATGTAAGACCTTTCACCTACACAGGCGTCGATTTATTCGGCCCGTTCAATGTGGCGATAGGCCGTCGCAGGGAGAAAAGGTGGGCAGTCATATTCACCTGTCTTACCATACGAGCTGCTCATTTGGAGCTTGCACACGATTTGTCGACAGATGCCTTTCTCTTATGTTCGCGCAATTTCATCAACCGCCGTGGAACGCCAGTAAGGATACGAAGTGACAACGGGACGAACTTCGTAGGCGCCCAGAAAGAACTCAAAGATTCAGACCGAATCTTAGATTTTCAAAGAATTGGTAATGAAGTCGCAAAGCGCAACATCGACTGGAAATTCAACAGCCCCTCCAACCCGAGCTCAGGAGGTTGTTGGGAGAGACTAATCCGTGTTATGAAGAATTTGCTGCTGAAAATCCTTCGAGAAGAAGTACTCCGAGAAGAAACTTTGAGGAGCGTGTTAATAGAGATAGAGAACATTCTTAATTCGAGACCGCTGACAGAGGTGCCATTGACATCGGAAGAAGATGATCCGATAACGCCAAATCATTTCCTCACTGGATGTTCCAACTCTACACAAACACCTCAGCCAATAGACACAAAAATTTGCCTCAGAAAGCAATGGCATATTGCTCAAAATCTGAAGAATAGATTCTGGAAGCAGTGGATACGTCACTACTTACCACAATTACTATTGCGTCCGAAGTGGCACGATCGAGTTGAACCAATCAAAATAAACGACCTGGTCCTAATCTGCGACACTCTCCTACCTCGAAGACTGTGGCAGAAAGGACGAGTTACTCGGGTATATCCAGGCAAAGATGGACAGGTCCGAGTTGCCGATGTCAGAACAGCCGGAGGAGTGCTACGTCGTCCAGCCTCGAAACTGGCAGTACTTCGTTTAGAGGGTGAATCCCTAGGTGATTCACGGTGGGGCGGGGTGTAAGGGCACCCTGTGCCTTTTCATATTTGCCTTCACACTGTCCGCTGTCATTTCTTCGCCTTGGTGGCAATATCATTTTAAATCGTGCAGATCAGGAGGAGTTTGGACAGCAGCCGACAAGTACGCGCAAATACAATTTGGAAACAACTACTTAACAGCTACAACTACATACAACGACAACCAGTGCTCGCCGCGCATACATTCATACGCGGGTTGTAAATTGTTAAATTGTTAATTTGGAATATTCTTTTATCAAACATCAAACTATTGTACATCAAATCAATAAACGTACTAACGTAGCATAATCCGCCTGGTATTTTTGGTCAATTTTGCCTCATAAGTTTTGGAATGAGTATGTGCCAGAAATCATAAGCCGCCTAATATTTCAGGTGTTTTATCTATCCATATACTAGAATCACTAGTTCTTAGAGAAGAAAATGGTAGCGGGGCAGCGCAGGCAGAGACAGCATTCTTACCAATAACACATGAATGCGATGTGGCCGGCGGCAAGGCAGCAGCACGAGCAGAGACAGCATTCTCACCAATAACACATGAATGCGAAGGAGGCGAAGAGGAAGCAGGCAAATTAGTTTGGCTCACAGTACTGGTCAAGTGTTTACTTTTAATATTTTTGGCATTACCATTAGGCGGATTTAGATTGTTGACATTAGCAGAAACGATACAATGCAAAGATTTTATTTCATGTGTCAACGAAGAGAGCACAGAGTCTTTTTCATTGAGTGTAGATTTTAAAGAAATCATGTCCTGATGGAGTTCAGAGTTCTTTTTAATTAAAATTTCCCGATCAGCAAGCAAAGTGTTCACAACAGAGAGTATGCGAGTATTGTCATCTTTTAGAGCGGCGCTTTCATTGCAGACAGTGAGCAGTGTGAATCTTTGCTCTTTATTAGGCATGCTGATTTTGTCAATATCTTTATTTCTAATCTCAGACGGTGGAGCAGATAGTGGGGGCGAGCGGATAGAAGCACGGCGCTCAGCTGAACACGTTATACAAAAGAACGGCTTCTCCGCGGCTAATAAGTAATCGATATCTGCTTGCACGACACCAACACAATTGAGATGAAAAAACTCCAGGCCAGGGACCCAAATGAGGTACAGTCTGTTCTGCTTGGCCATCTCCTGTAGAGATTGGCGGTAGTCCAGCGCGATGTTTGAGTTAAACGTGAAGAACGTGTAGCCTTGCTATCATTAAAGATGAAGATATCTCTTCCAAGAATTCAGGTCCCAAGCTTTTCCACCGCTTCCTTAATAGCTGACACCTTAGCTTGGAAAACCCTGCAGAGGTCTGGTAACCTACCTCCTACCACCTTACTATCAAGTTTCGAGCCATATGTATAGATGACAATACTATCAGTAGTGCGATTCACTAACTTATTTGAACGATATTCGTATGGTTAACTTATCTTAACGAAAATTCTAACGATGTTGATATTCAGTATTCATTTTTTTATGGTTTTCGCATTCGCCGATTCAGCTGTTGCCGTGATCTAGTCGATTACCGAAAACTAAACGACAACAAATTTGATGTTGCTAACTCAATCGAGAAAAGAAAAATTCACTATTTCAACTTAAATAAAAGATAAATTTAAAATTCGGTGATTTGTTTTCTTGAAATTAAAAAAGGAACATTACATAATGTCATTTGAATATTTGGCATATGATTTATTACGAGGTAACGAAGGAGTATGCCCTCCAACCGTGGATCGACGTTTACTCCCGGGTGTGGACAATCCCTTTCATTTGAATGCAACAACATTCAGAAGCTGTATCTGTTAACTCCAGACTAGGCTGAATACCTAATTTCTCAGCTTGACAACCAAGTAAAAGGCTCCAGAATAACAGCAAAATCGACTGAGAAACAAGTAGCTCGCGTAATCTTTAAGACTGTATGCAATTTTAAATTTTACTTTTATATAGGTAGGTTCTAGCGGCCTTGAGATTGTTCGCGGTTGCTATTAACGACCCGTAGGTGAGCAATAGGGAATATCCATGAGCCAGTCATCAGTAAGCCGGCATTCATCGGTTAACGGAGGCAATTAATGATTAATTGGTTTCCCCAAAATGTGAGGTTTCTTATGACCTAAGTGGAAGTCAAGCTGCTAAAGAAATGTTTGCTCCAGCGTCGTCTCCCTTTGTGGGATGCCCTATTGGGGCCGTCGATTACACACCAAAAAATCATGAGAAGGCTTTTGCCAACCATCATATATACTTATACCGCTACAATGGAACAATGCAATATACAAAAATAATTATAAACGTTTGTAGTTTGAAATAAACTAGTATCTTATTTCACTATCGCTTATTTTGACATTTAGTTTGACAGAGGTGACAGTCTTTATCAATTTGAATAAATACAACGAGACAGCTGTTAATTGTCGTTAAGAATAAGTTAGTGAATCGCACAAAATTGCGATTGTCGCACCGTTTAAAGTTAGTGAATCGCACTACAGGTGGAGTGTTGAACTCTTCGTCCTCCCTACTAGGAATATTTGGAGATCGATTTCGAAGCACAATGGTCCGTGTTGCTCGAAAAGAAGTGAAACTTTTTTAATATACAAGAGTGACCCTGGATTTCGGGGTGTCATTGAGATGTCTCTCTTAATCGCAAAGCAATCAGCGCTGCCATCTGTTGTCCTGTCAAAAATCCTTGGATCGTGTCCTTTGACACATGCCTCGACAATTCGCTCGCACTCAGCCCTTAATACTTTGCAGCAGAGTGGCTGGATGATCAACTCCTCCAGTGAGTATTCCATTCCCAGCAAAGTGGGTATCTAGTATTAATTCAAGGGTTTCCTTTCCCGTTGGGGTTTAGGAACCGTCTTGCTTTTGTAAGAAACCTATCGGGATAGAAGATCTAGAGAGTACCTCCCTTAGCCTGGCTGTCCCGGAAGCATGGATGCCCATGGAAGTTTCTCCACGAAGATCTCTTTGCCACCCTTAAAGTGTTTTTAAAGGTCTGGAGAAACTTTTTGTACTCCTGCCATTTCAGCTCGTGAGTAAGCCTCTTGGCTTTGTTGAATTGTTTCCTGCAAGATTTGCGTAGTGAGCCCAACTCACGTGACCACTAATTGTGTTTACGTTTGCCCTGACTTAGGGCATTTGAGCAGGTTAGCGTAAAAACGTTGACCATGATTTCTAGATCCCCAATACAATTGAGATCGTTAAAGGGTTCGCTGATTAGCTAATCCTCAAGTAACCTTCTAAAAGAGCTCCAATCCGTGTTTTCTAGGTTTTTACTCACTTTTGGGCTTGTAAGAGAAAAGTTTAGTACAATTTCAATATGACGATGTTCAGAGAAGGAGTGTTCATCTAGAACCGCCCACTCACAATGTATTCAAATAGACTAACACTACATAGAGTTACATATATCTGATACTTCTTTACGGTTACTAGTCCCTACCTTTGTTGCATATAAGTAGGTTAATTGTTAGAAGGTAGTTGAAAAGTAACACACCTCTGTCATTTATGTCCGTGCTCCCCCACTGAACGTGGTGAGTATTCGCATCGCTGCCGACCAGAATATGTTCGCTCTCATACTTGGGCACCAAGTTCCGGGCCATAGAGTGAGGAGGGTACTCGGCTTCGTACGGCATCTGTACCGATGCCAGCACGATGGGCATGCCCCCTAGCTTCACGAGGATTGCCATAACGTGGCCATCACTGTAATTAGGTATAAGAAAGATATTTAGATCTGCTCCACAAAAAGCTTAAAGGCGGTGGCACTCACATACTCTTGAGCTACACACCCACAGTTCTTAAATGAGTACCTGAGTGCATTTGCGCAGGCGACCTACAAGAGAAGCTGAGGCTGCTTTAGATCAGTGGAGATTTATCTGCAGCACCCTCATATGTGAAAACCACCTCTCCCTCTCCAGCTACTACGATGACGTTAGCTTCGCACTCTTCGTCGCTGTGAAGCAGTTCGTCCTCCACAAATATCCTATGCATTGTTGGTGCACAGTTTGTCTGGGAGGAGACGCTACCCTCAGCGTCGGAGAGCTCCGGCTCTGGCGCCGGATCGGGTGCCCAATATCCACGTCCAATAGGCATAACCTTTGCCTGCCAATTGCTATATTCCCCCTTGAGTTTTTTTAAAAAAAGTAAGGTCATCATCCTGCCAAATAACTAAATCGGATAGCAGTCCCGATAATTCGACAGACAATGGTCCAAATATGAGCTCATTGTACACAAAAGACGAATAATATATATCAGGTCGCGGAAGAACATAACTTTGAAGTCATTGTATTGGTTGAGTCCTGGTTTACTTATGACTTGCTATCATCTGAAATTTTTGATACCTTTTATAGGGAACATCTTATGTATCCATCTCACATTAACAATATAAGCGCGCTGATCAATTCATTACAACCCTACCAATCACCTTGCGTAATCTACGACTGCAACTTTGGTAACATCATTGGAAATTTGATGAAACTCATATCTTCGCAGCCGCCGTATACCCTTCATTCGACAGGTCCCGGGTTCAAATCATGGCCGGAGCAAGTAACATGAAAATTTATAGGAGAGTTGTTTGTAATAGCGGTCGCCCTTCGGCAACAAATGGAAAACTTCTGAGTGTGTTTCTGCCATGAAAATACTTCTCAAAAAAATCATCCGCCGCTCGGAGTAGGCGTACGAACCTTTTGGACATATTCTAAAAAATATAGCTTATTTTGTTATAATTTATTAAACCGAATATCAAACCTTTTATTTTCATATTTTTATTTGTTCACGGCTGTGCCCAATCATCACCTTTCGTAATATAACTCTGGGCATTTTTAGTTAGTACTTTGTTCTGACAAGTGCCGTCGTGCTTAGTTGCCGATTGCTTGTCCCGAATAACTCGAAAGAAAAAATTATTTAAGCTTTGACGAAATACAAGAAAATAGGGATGAAATTTGAAAATAATCAATAGACAAATAAAAAATTAACATTGAAATAAGGAGTTTCAAGTTATTACTTTAATTACTGAATTGTTAGCAAAAGGAAACAGCGCGGTGATTTCCTTGATTTCGGTAAAGAAAATATTCGAATTTTATGTTATGCATTGCTTCTCTAAGTTTTAGAGATATCTGATTGAAATTTGGTAGGTAGCTTTTATAACGTATTACTCGTACGCAACTTTTATAACGTATTTCTCGGTACCGGTTTTGTGCTTATCTTTTAACAATCTTATTACTCACCAGGAATAGAAAGGGTTCAAGTGAATGTTCTTCATGAACGAAGTAAATGGGAACAGCTTCGCGATATCTACTTTATTTTATAAAGGTAAAAAAAATTCATGTGACTATCCGATGCTTAATCCTGATATATTTAAAGGTATGGGAATACTTTGCACGCCTAACTTCTGCAAAAGTGGGAAGTTTCTTTTAAACTGTGTTCATATTATTGTAGCTTTGACCAAAATCTATGCATCAAAGTGGAATAAATATTTGACGTATGCTAATTTGGCCACATGAAAATAAGCGATTTGTGTATTTGTAGACATTAACCCGTTTACATTTTTTTGGACTTGAAGTATCATTTTGAACCAGCAGTCTACAAAGTTGCTTACTTTATATATATTTATATTACTTAGAAATTCGTTCACTCGGGTTGAAGCTCTGCGCTGACACAAACAGTATTAAAGTTGCACCATAAAAACTCCGATTACTCGTTACCAGCTTCGCGCAAACAAATTAGTATTAAGGCATCGGGACTTAGCCGTCTTCCTTTATTTAGAAATTCTTTTATTTCTTCCTGATAATAGCTGATAATATTTTAATCTATCCAATCTAATCTAAATCGTACTAAAATCTCGTCCAAACCGATAATATTTTGTTAAGTTGTTGACACATCCGTGTGCAAGTTTGATGCGAGTTTAGAAATGTGAGAAAAATGAGAACAGTTTTCATACATTTCAAAACAAACTCAAAATGAATATTGTCAATTCAAAATAAAACCCACGTTAAAACGGGTTTAATAAAATCGGCAGTTTTTTTTATTAAGTTCAACCAAATGAAATCAATTTGGATCTAGGAAAATTGAGCATAACATTAGATTTCCGAAAAATTACATGTTCGACTAATATTTGAGTGAACCCAGAAAATAAATTACACGTTCGTTACAAACTCACGGAAGAAATCGAATTATAAAAATAACAGAAAATATATAACAAACGATAGAGCTTCGCTCGATCGTTCAACTTAAAATTCAATCTTAATTCTATTGATATTAAATGCACTATATTTTTTCCCTAGCTGGGCCCCCCTAGGCATAGTTGTTCCGGTCCTGTGATTGACAACGTTCATGTTCAATAAGCAAATAGAAAAATTAAACGCCATATACCTATTTGACTTTGTTAAATACAGTTTGGCTTTGACTATATTTTAATATGGTGTCCATGGTGCTTTATTTCAATTAAATAATATTTTCAATTGAAATTTATATTAGGTGGCAACTCTGATTTATATATTTTAGTTTCAAAACTGCTTCAATTCGCTTTCATTTGATGCCAATAGTATGCATGTACTTTCTGTACCTTTACGAAAAAGCGAACTCCTTACATGTGACCGTTTGGGAGTATGGCTGTAATTTGTTTAAGCACGATCATAGCAATTATTATTGGACTAAAAAAGAAAGTGCGAATTTTTCAGTTAATGCCCAAGTTTTTCCAATAAGTTCGAAAATTATTTTTCCAAAAGACTTTTATTTTAAAAGTTATAACTGGTCGGGTGCCTGATTGAAGCTAATTTTTATGTTGGCTTAAGTACTGTTCCAGAAGCAGATATGAAAAATCTTCAGACCGACAGCGAAAACAAGGGCCCTCCAGAGTGTTTGCAGCGTATGTTAATCAGTAGGTGCGGCTGCGAGCTGGCGTCTGGCTTGGAGCAAGCGGCTCGCTATATAAATGTGCCCTAAATCAAATCCCCAGAATATGGTTGTGCGCTTGGCTTGGTACCCACCCTGTAGAAACACTTCCAATGAAAATTTTTAGCAAAAAGCCTCGGATGAGAAACCCCTATACTGATGACGACCACGGCAAACGATTAAAGGACTACGATTTAAGGGCATGCACCTGGAATATCCGAACCCTTAATTAGGAAGGTGTCTCTGCCCGGCTGGTGGATGTTCTCGTAAAGGCAAAGGCTGACGTCACCGCCATCCAAGAGATGCGATGGACGGGGCAAGGAATGAAGAGATCCGGACCTTGTGACGTCTACCACAGCTGCCATGTAAAGGAGCGCAAGTTCGGTGTTAGATTTGTGGTGGGAGAGAGACTTCGTCGCCAAGTACTGTCGTTCATTCCGGTGGAAGAACGTCTCGCCACGATTCGGATCAAAGCTAGATTCTTTAACATCTCGCTGATTTGTGTCCACGTCCCTAGGGAAGAGAAGGACGATGTGACCAAAGATAACTTCTATGAGTGCCTTAAGCGCGCGTACGAACGGTGCCCCCGCCACGATATAAAACCAATACCAAGGTGGGAAGGGAAGGAATTTTTGGTCCCACCGTCGGTAATTTCAGCCTGCACGATAAAACATCCGCTAACGGACTGAGGCTGATCGACTACGCCGGGGCCCGAAACATGGTAGTCATTATTACCAGGTTCAAGCATAAAAGGACACATCGAGCTACATAGCTATCTCCTGATGGAAAAACACGAAATCAAATTGATCATGTTGTGGTGGACGGAAGGTATGCTTTCAGTGTCTTAGACGTGTTTATTATTCGTGGAGCTAACATCGACTCGGATCATCATCTCGCCAAGATTAGCACTCGCCTCTGTGCAGCAAAAAGCGCGCGCTCAGTGACACGAGGAAGCCCGACGTCCAAAAGCTGCAATCACAACAGATAACCGACCGTTTCGCCACTCGACTTGCACTCCAGCTCTCTGAGAGCAATGTTCAACAAACGGATATCTGCGCGCAATGGGACCACATTTCTCGCTCATTACGTACCGCCGCTGAAGAGTTCATTGGTCTCCAGCGAGCCCGAAAAAACGACTGGTACGATGAGGAATGCCTCGCCGCCATAGAAAAGAAATATGCCGCCTATAAGGTCACGCTGCGGTCGGGTGCATCGCGAACCGTGCGGGAGAGATATCGGGAGTTGAAGAAGGAAGCGAGACGCAGTTTCCGAAAAAAGAAGAGAGAGGCCGAGATGCGCGAGTGCGAGTAGCTTGAAATGCTAGCCGATAGGAAAAACGCCCAAAAATTGTATCAGAAGGTACGGCGGCTTACAGAAGGTTTCAAACCCGGGGCAATTTCCTGTAAGAATCAAAACGGCGACCTGGTAACCGATATCCAGAGTACATTCAAACTGTAGAGGGAGCACTTCTTCACGCTGCTTAACGGTAGTGGCGCGGAAAACATTGACGATGGTAAACCCGAACCCCCAATCTATAAAGACGGAGTCGAAGTACCGTCACCCGACCTGGACGAAACGCGAACGGCCATTGCGCGGCTAAGAAATAATAAGGCCGCTAGTGCTGACGTACTGCCAGCAGAGCTATTCAAGTGCGGCGGCGAGGGGCTGGTATAGTGCAAGCGCCATCTCATTTGCAAAATATGGTCGGACGAACGCCTGCCTGCTGAGTGGAATTTAAGTTTACTCTGCCTAATCCACAAAAAAGGCGATCCTGCAATATGCGCCAACTACCGCAGGATCAGTCTTCTGAGCATAGCTTGTAAGGTTCTATCGAGCGTATTGTGTGAACGAATGAAGCCCACTGTGAGCGAACTGATTGTACCTTATCTGTGTGGCTTTAGACCTGGTAAATCTACCATCGATCAAATATTCACGATACCATAAACCTTGGAAAAGTAACGAGAAAGAAGAATAGACACACACCATCCTTTTGTCGACTTCAAATCCGCTTTCGATATCACAAAAAGAAGTTGCCTATTTGCCACAGTGTCTGAATTTGGTATCCCAACAAAACTAATACGGCAAGGTAAAATGACGTTGAGCAACAACACCAGCTCCATCAGAATCGGCAAGGACCTCTCCGAGCCGTTCGAAACCAAACGAGGTTTCAGACAAGGTGACTCTCTTTCGTGCGACTTTTTTAACTTTATGTTAGAAAAGATAATTCGAGCTGCAGAGTTGAACCGTTCAGGCACTATATTTTATAAAAACGTGCAACTTCTGGCGTATACTGATGATATCGATATCATCAGCCTCAACAACCGCGCCGTTACTTCTGCCTTTTCTAAACTGGATAACGAAAGGAATCACATGGGTCTGGAAGTGAACGAGGGCAAAACAAAGTACCTCCTGTCATCAAATAAACAGTCAGCGCACTCGGGTCTCGGCTGCCGCATCACTGTTGACAATTACAATTTCGAAAAGTGGAGGACTTTGTTTATCTGGGAACCAGCATTAACACCTACAAAAATGTCAGCCTGGAAATCCAACGTGGAATCTATCTTGCCAACAAGTTCTACTTTGGGCTGAGTAGGCAATTGCGCAGTAAAGCCCTCTCTCGACGAACCAAAACCATACTCTACAAGTCTCTCATCATGGCCGTGCTACTGTATGGCTCTGAAGCAAGGGCACTGTCGGCATCGGATGAGATGGCCCTTGGAGTGTTCGAGAGAAAGATTCTCCGAAAGATTTATGGATATTTACGTTTTGCGACGGTGAATACCGCAGACGATGGAACGATGAGCTGTATGAGCTTTACCACGACATACACATAGTCCAGGGAATTAAAATACAGCGGGGCATGTCGTGCGAATGGACGAAAATGCTCCAGCCCTGAAAGTATTTAACGCGGTACCAACTGGTGGTAGTAGAGGAAGAGGACGGCCTCCTCTGCATTGGAAATACCAAGTGGAAAAGGACTTAACGTCACTTGGTATTTCCAATTGGCGCCAGTTAGCAGGAAGAGTGATTGGCGCAATTTTCTAAATTCGGCCAATTAAGTAAGTAAGTAGAAACCGTTCGAATAGTATGTAGGTAGCTAATTGAACAATGCAATTGAATGAATTTCAGTACTGATTCCCATGTTTTTTGTTAACTGACAATGATTTTATAAAAGCGGAAAATTATTGATGACAAAACACTCTGACTCTTCGATAAATATATCGGAAAAGCTAGTGCAGCCCCAAATTGGAAGGGGTGGAAAGTGAGTTTTCAAATGGTTTTCTGCGAAAAGTAGTTTTCAATTTGACAGTTTTTGCATAGGAAAAAACATGAGTTTTCATCCGAAAACCCCCTTTTTCCACGAAAACAAGTTTTCGATGTCGGTCCGAAAATGGATTCGACAAAATTGTTCGTAGAAGATTTTGATTTCTAAATAATTCTTATATCATGTTTCGTGTTTTAGGCATATATAAAATTATTTTTGGTGTTTTCGAGAAGATTAGCGGACGGAGAGGACTATTCTTGAGTTTTTTAGTTTTCTTTTTCTTATAAGGACATCTATACTCTGCAACCCCTATACTTCGTGGTGTGAGTTTCACCACAGCTATTGCATTTTTACATTTTTTATATATGTAAATCACTACAAATCACGCATACACTAAATAAAAAAGACGCAATAACGCTTCATGTGACCAAATTCTTGGCAAATCGTATATGGGTTGAAATTATCTCTTTTTTAAAGTTGAAGATCTGGTTCTATCCTAACCTGCCTGGGGTATAGTTTTTTGTCTCTCTATGTTCAATATGCTTCAGTACAACACACAAGCTACGACTACTTTTAAGTTGATAAGCGTAGAAAGACCTTTTGTTTTTTTCGAAATCTTATATAACTTTGCGACACAAATCGTCGCTATGGGTTTGGATTTTAGGCTCTTGAATGTTTCCTTTATTGACGGGTAGGAAGTTTATTTATTTATTTATTTATTTAACAAACGTGAAACAATAATATAAATTTTTTATTTTACAATTAAAAGAAGTTGTCAATAACTTTGAAATAATTTTAAGAGAATTACAATGAATTTGATAATATGCAAAATAAATTAAATTTAAACTAGTTGTTTTAAGCCTATTTTTTCTAAAAAAGAAGATATTTTGGTAGCGTTTTCTGCAGAACTAGTAATCAAGAACATCGACGGGCGTTGGTTTTCGAAGATAGTTCTCCTGCGCTGTAAAATGTGGGGAGTCGTCGAGTAGATGGGATACTGGTAGAGCTACAGAAGGACAATGTTGGCAAAAAGATTGGCTGGACCGGTTTAGAAGATACGAGTGAGTTGCGATTGTGTGGCCAAGACGTAGACGGACAAATTCTTTCACATCGTTGCAGCGGCAATTTAATGGATAACTAGGCTTTGCACAATTTGGATTGCGCGTAATATATTGGTGCTGAATTGAGCCCCATGTCTCCATTTGTGCTTTACGTTAGCGTTGAGATATAAAAGTGTATAAGTCTCTTTTCGCGATGTAGTCAAAAGCTATTAGTGGTTCTTTAGCAGCGAGTCTAGCTCTCTCGTCTGCCAGATCGTTACCATTTATACCTGCATGGCCTGGTATCCACATTAGTTTTAATCTGTTTTTATTTTCTATTAGCTTGTTCCGAATGCAAGTGATTAGGTGGGACTTGTTCGTTGGGTTCATCACCGAAAGAATAGTTGACTTGCTATCTGTGCAGATGATCGCTTTGGATTCTGAGCTTACTGCAAAAGTGAACGCATGGAGAATCGCTGCAGCTTCAGCTGTGCAGACAGACGCGTAACAGGAGAGGATACCTGCTACGATGGTGCAACCATTGGAATCTACTACTGCAAACGATGTATTGGTATCGCTTTTTGATCCATCAGTAAAAATCAAGTTCCATTCGTGAAGCAGAAGGTGTTGGTAGACTACCGGATTGGTGCTATTTTTTTATATTTCTCCAAATTCAATATAAATTGTGACTGGTTTATATACCACGACGGGAATGTTTCTTTCATGCGTAAGGTAGGGTGTGTGATACCAAGTTCCTTGGCATGTTTAATGCAAAGTGAAATTGCGGGCATACGGCTAGGAACTTTATTACGGTTCTGTTCAGCAAGAACCGTTTCATAGAGAGCGCTATTGTGGCAAAGAAATAGTTTGGGAATGATTTTCTTTACATTCAGCATAAATCTGTCTTCGATTTTGGCAAGCCAGACTCTACCAAAACGAATTTGGTTGGTGATTTAGGAAAAGCTCGGATGCTTCTGCTTACCGCCGTGTGGCTTCAAGTGACTTTTCGCACAGTTGCCGTAGATGGGTAAGCCGTAGTCTATCTTCGATAACATATGTGAGTGCTCTGGTTACATTTATTAAAGTAGATGAATTAATTAAACAGTGTTTGGATGACAAATATTTGATGATGTTAAGCCTGGTATCCAGTTGCTTTCTTAAATACAAACAATGGTCCTTGAAGGTTAAATTTTTATCAAAAATTATACCCAAAAACTTCAAAGTATTAGTATTTGTAACAAGGCTATTATTATAATCTAAATTAAAGTAATTACATTTATGTTATGTACTTGGGAGTACGATATCTTTTTTTTTGAAAATGCTTATGGTACACCACAATGTTATATTTGTCAACGCACAGTTGCACGTGTTGACAAATATAACATTAAACGGCATTATTTTACTCGTCATGAGTCCTATGCTAATATAAAAAATGATGATCGTAGATATCTCATAGAAAAATTGAAATAAAAAATTCCACAGTCTTTATTACCTTCTCCTTCTTCGTATTTTTCTACTGCTGAAAATTGCCTAAAAAACAAAAAATTAAAGCTTCTTACGTGGTTGCCCTTGAACTGGCAAAGCAATGCCGCCCATATAATGACGGTGTATTTATTAAAAATATATGTCAAAATATAGTGAAATGCTTTGGCGAAACTGGGGAAAATATGGCCCAGTTGATAGAATCTGTGTCTCTCTCCATCCATACAATAATTTGTCGTACGGAAGAAATAAGTAGATTATTGCTTAGGTGCGTACAAAAACGGCTGTTTTCTTTTCATTTAGTGCAGACAATTTATAAACTTTATTCGATGTTTAGTTCAACATATAATTGCGAAAGAGCTTTTTCTTTTCTCAAAATAATAAAAACTAAACAACGAAATAAATTAGAAGACACACATTTAGAAGACCTAATGCGAATTAAATTATTTAATGAAGAAATAGACATAGACGAAATTATTTAATATGTATATCCATAGCCAAAATAATAACAATAGTCCAAGTAATAGCAACAGCAACAAAATACCCCATACAACTGCTTATGGTTAAAAGCGCACTGGCGCCTTCATGCAGTTGCGCTCTCAGTAAACGCACACTAGTATACATTTTTTTAGTGTGCGTACGCTCGTGTTTGGCAATCACTGCTATAGAGCTATAGAGCTTGCGGCCATGTTTGCATAAGGGACTAATAGCCCTGCCACTTAGAGTACGTTGCGTGCATTCCGACGAAACATTCGACTGACAGCTGAGTAAATTATGTGTATCTGTATGCAGATCGCCACATTCGCAACGCATGCAATACCGCAACGTACGACAGTCGCTCTACTCTCTACTTTTGGCGCATTCAAATCCGTCGCTAAAGACAGCTGATTGTTTTATTTTGTTTGTGGCAACATTGTCTTTGGTGGCGACAACGCGTCAGTGGTAAACGTATTTAAAAGGAATAAACAAAATAATAAATATCAAAATTAACAAAATACGATTACTTTGTACAGAAAGAAAAATTTCCCGCCAATACAAAACAGCTGATTTGTTTGCTTGCGAAAACGTTTCATTGTGGCTTGCCTTTACGCTGCGTACGCCCTGTCAGTCGCATGCTTCGCCGGAATGCACGCAACGTACTCTAAGTGGCAGGGCTATAATACAGTGCTGTCCAGAATGAAAAATGTGAATGTATGAGTGACAACGAGAGAATGGGAGCAGCCCAGTAGGAAATTTAAACCAAAATAAAAGCATATTGGATTAGAGTAGAAATAAAAAACTCAAGTGTGTTATATGTTAAGCCTACACATTGTTAAATAAGGGCGGTATTTTACAGATTATGTATTTGGTAAAATTCTTGTACCAGCGATATTAATTATTTGATGCAAATTAATTTTTATAAGTGTGTGGACTGATGGGAAAACATTATGACTGGTAATATAAATGCTTTGTAGGTCAACTGAACAATTCAGTTTTTTAGGCACATTGCGTCAATATGAATACTTTCGTGGCAGCTTCTTAATAAAAGTACATTCGATAAATGACTTGATGTTAAACTGTGGCGCTGCTTGGAGCAAATGAACTTTAAGTCCGAAAAAAATTTCTCACAAAAATATGTTGTGGGAAAAAGTGAAAGGCACTGATAAGATATTCTTTTCAATATTGGATATGATGATTCTTCTAAATTTTTCCAGAATTCAATATTATCTCCGTGTGGTGGAACGTTTTCGCTTTGCAAGATGATTAGCTCGGACTGAATTGCAAGTTCATACTTACTTATATCGCATTTGAAGGGGTTTTCAAAGATGTCAAGAAATGGTTGAAAAGAAACAAAATCCTGAAATCTGTCTTCAAAATTTATAAGCAATTGTTCGAGAAGTGCAATATGATCACTCGGCTTAACACCCTCATGTTTCGTAATAATAACCGAAGTTTTCGGAAAATGAGTATAATCGCCAGATTGAAGTTCCCTTAAAAGCAAAAATAGCTCTGTTTGGAATTGATGCACATTTTTCACAGCATCGTTTATTCCTGTTTCTTTTCCTTGAAGCTTTAAAATGAGTTTGTTCAAAAAAAAGGAGACATCAGCCAAAAATGCTAAATCCAAAATAAAATTGTCATCTTTTAAAGATCGAACTAGGGTGTCTTCATTACAATTGATTTCAAGAAATTGTAAAACTTCTTCCCTCAACTCAAATAACCTGTTGAGACAATCACCACGACTTAACCAACGAATGTCTGTATGCATTTTTAGGTCAATATGCCGAGCAGAAGTTGTTTTTAAAAAATTTACAAACTTTCTGTGGGTGAGGGAATGGTGCCCTCCCCGTATTTCATTGATAATCTGTTCTGCACGTTTCATGACAGGATGACCGCTCAAAAATTTTGAAGCGAGTGCAACTTGATGAATAATGCAATGAAAATGTCTCCCAGAAATTCCATTTTTATTCAATTGGCCAATGAAGCCTTCATTCTTGCCGGTCATAACGTTTGCACCATCCGTGCATACTCCTGCAAATTTGTTTGTATCGAAAACTGAAAAAACTTTTTCGTTTACTACGTCGAACAAGATCTTTCCTGTCACATTCCCACAGAATGTTTCAAGAGAAAACATTGTTTCAGTTATTTCATAATTTACGTTAACTGTCCGAACACATATCGCCAGTTGACATAAATCATTAATATCGGTGGTTTCGTCCAAGCACAGAGAAAACAATTGGCAATCATTAATTTTTTCCTTTACTGCAGATTGAATGTGTATTCCTAGTTCATCAATCCGTTGGGCTACTGTTTGGCGGGACAAGGGTATATTTTTAACTAGTTCTGTATCAAGATTCAGTTTTTTAAAAATTTTCAGACAAATGTTTTTAACAAAAACTCCATCTACAAAAGGCCGGCCTTGTTTAGCAATGTCTAAGCTGATCACGGAAGATAGCTCAGCTTTCAGTTTCAGTTTTCGATTTGATTGCTTAACAACTTCCTCATTTTCTACTTTAGCCAACCACCCTTTGAATTTTTTCAAAAAGACTAACTTTTTTGCTTCATATAATCCCTGGCTAGCTTTTTTGTCTAAAACTTGTATATTTTTGTGGGAGGAATCGAAATGCCTTCTGATATTAGATATTTTGCCTCCTTTGAACGACTTGTAACATAAAAGGCATTGCAAGTCGCCAAAGGCATTTTCTAGCATAAAGAAGTTCTTACAGGGCATTGTATTGCATACACGATTGCATACACTAAGCGTCGCGGACAAGCTTGGTGTTTATTCGTTGCTGGTTCGCTAACGACTGAACGATGGAGAGTAAGCTCAATTGAGCTATGGGATGGACAGCACTGGACTAATATGAGAAAACAGCAATTTTTCAAAGTGGTAGAAGTGATAGCTGCTATTTCGGAGATTACGACTTTGCGACGCAGCCTTTTCGTGTGAATTGCGGACAGAAGCAAATATTGCTGTGTTGTTGTGACAAAACAGCTTATTTGGCTTTAACATTTATATATTTAGAGTCTAAATTTTAGACTATTAATTTTGGTCTTTCACACGCACACTTTTGTAAAGATGGCCTACTAAACTAAAGCTTTGTTCAAATATTCCTTAAAATATTGCATCAGAACATTGTATATTGATGGTTTAAAGGAAGAAGTGATTACTGGAGATTCGATGTTTTGTCGCATTTTGCACATTTTTAGAGTTCGGTTGAATGTGTGCTCATGTAAACAAATATACATACATACATATTTATATTATCTGTAAATATGTAAATATAGATACATATGTAAATAGGTATTTACAGGTATTTATGCATGATTGCATGCATGTACAAGTGATAACAAATACCAAATGTGTTGCTTATCAACGAAAATTTTAATGTATGTATGTACATACGTACACATTTATTTATGCAGTCAAAGAATGGGTATGTATGCTATTTTTTCCTTTTTTTATTTAATTGCATTATTATTATTATAAAATGCTACCTTATCAAACTGGTAAGAAAATGATATGAAATCACTCAAATCACCAATACTCGCTCTAGGACTGATAATTTGCGTCTCTACTGTTGAATTCAGTGGGTCTACTGTGTACATGTGGTGGAAAAAAACGAGTGTGGATAAGCCTTCTCTATAATTTACGTTCTCTGGTACAAGCTAGAGGACGTGAGTTCGATCCTTGCAGGAAGTGTGATGAGGAGATGTAGTGGTATCCGAAGTAGCTATAATTTTTACCATTGTTGTGTTTTCTAGAATTTTTCATTAGCACTAAAGTTTACTGCTTTGTGATGAAAAATTTCAACAGAATAGGTTACATAAACGCGATAAGGAAAAAGACGGCCAGTGCGAAAGACTGGTAATATTTGAGAATTCATTTCTTCCGTATTATATTTTAGTTATCCGCGATTAACAACAATAATATTTAGAACAGAAAAAACAGCTGATGTCCCTGAATAAAGTGAAACCCCACGCAACGCGGATAGAACGCATTATTTACCTTTAAAAGCAGTTCCAACTTGATGCAACGATTAGTTTTGGTCTGTACTACTCAACAATTATACCAAAAAACCAAGTAATAGCTGGCAGAAATACTACAATTACAACGAAATGCCATACACATATTAAATTATCTGCCAAAAATTTATGGCAATTGGCTGGCAATTTTTGAAGCATCGACCATATAGCTCAGATTATGCGCCATCTGATTACCACAAGGTGTATCCATAGAAGGTGATAGCAAGAGAAACAAAGCGAATTTGCTGTATCGTTTTGCGTGTGAAATGTCAAAATCTGAATTCGCCCAGTTTGATCAGGTATTCTGTTTGCCCAAACAAAACAACCCAGCGAATTCGGCAAGAAGAACAAGCATTTAGCTCATGGGATGCTATCACCTAGTATGAATTCGCCTTTATTATTATTTCTTTCGATTTCTATAAGAGTTCAACAGTATTTGAAGAAAGATAAGGTAAAAACTTCATAAAAGTCAGTTAAACCGTCAATGTCAACAAGACAACATATCCTACCACGTTCTTAAAACTCGTATCTCTATTGGGAAATATAAACTATGCCAACTATATAACATAATTTTTTAACACCAGCGTTATTCCGCATCAATCCGACAAATTGCTTTCAAGATAATTGTAAACTCCATTTTCTGTAAAAACCACTTCTCTGTCTTTAGATACGGAAAAAGTTTCAACTGAGTCGGCCTACAAAGGACTACTAAATTCTTGGAAATTAGGCCCGAAGGTCATAAATTACATACGGCGTTATATGCAAAGTCGAAAAATTCTTGTTAAAGCTAGTGGAG
Organism: Anomoia purmunda; assembly: GCA_951828415.1. Classification (NCBI taxonomy): domain Eukaryota; kingdom Metazoa; phylum Arthropoda; class Insecta; order Diptera; family Tephritidae; genus Anomoia; species Anomoia purmunda. Next base: position 104,654 of record CATOUQ010000026.1, read on the forward strand.
TATATCAGAACAAGAAAACGGTACTCCCCAAGGTTAACCTTTATACGCACCTTTTTTCTTTTCGATCGTTTAAGCCCTACAAATCACCATTTTAAGCTGGTGCCACTTCAGTGAAAAATAAATCTAAATAAACACATATATTATAAACCCAATTGTAATAACTTATCTATCAGCATTTAAAGCAATATTGGGCCCGTTTTAATGTAACCTAGTTGCAAAAAAACACTCCAACTCGGATAAAATTTCCTTTTAGTTACTTCACAACACTGGCAAAATCTGTCATTAAGCATATGATTTGTTTAGTGAAATTTGAAAGAAGCAAAACAAAATTAGCAATTCTGAGGATTCTGTGGTAAGTTATTAAATTTATTTAAAAAACATTAAATAAATGCATTAAATACCCTTTCACGTTTGTAGATTATGCCTTTGTACACGGGTGAGCATTGCGAATCACGTCGTAATAGAGAGATGCAAGAAGTACTAGAGGTATTGGAATCGATATATGCTAGCTCCAGCTCTACTGAAGACTCGGAGAGTGAAAACGAGGCCCATGAGAAGTGCTCCAATTTTGAAGGTACGCTCGATGCAATGAGTGAGGCAGATTTCAAAATGCACATGATACACTTAATGTCATTTTATTTTCAGTGAAGTATTCGGAGTACTAACTACGTACCTGCCACATCTGGTGGTGATAGGACGCGTATATTACCACAAAAAATCCGTGTATATGTACACTTGGTATGTAAGCAATACAGTGGCATTTAGGCAACTAGCAAATTTGTGCGATATCAACGATGTGAGGATTAAAATACGTTTGCACTTGATGAAGGTTTTGAAGAATGAAACCTAGACGCAGCCCTTGACAGAAGGCAAACCCTTTTTAATTATTTAAGACAACAAAATATTATTTAAAAATTTCACTGTATATACATATATATTTATATCTTTAAATTCACTAATAAAAATATTTACAACAATTCATTGCATTTCATTCAACTTAAAATCCATAAAACTAAAACAAATTCACAAGGAGAATCACATATAAAATTCAATTCAGATCATTTCTTATTCTAATTACAAGTAAAATAAAAACCAAAAGCAAATTAAAACAAAATCCAGCTTCCGTCAAAACATTTTAGTGAAGTTTTTGCAATGTTATTGATGTAAATTCTTCGTGCTCGCTTTTATAAAACCCTTGCACATTGTACAGCAAAATGTTACCGATGTTTTTTGAAAAGTTGTTAAGTTGGTGCTCTTCCGCATGTACAAGAGTTTTCTAAAAACGAGCACGAAGAATTTACATCAAAAACATTGCAAAAAATTCACTAAAAGGTTTTCACTGAAACTCACTGTAACGTTTTAAAAGGCAGTTGCTAGACAGAGTAATTTCTGTTAGCTATTTTTCCCAGAAGTGTTTCACACGGTCTGTAACCCACATGAATCGTGTGGTCGTTTGAAATAATGGGACTTCTTCCAAATATTTCGTCCATTTGCTCCATATAGAGGGCCAAGCACGGGCAGGCGCCAGTTCTGCTGTTGTTGCCCCGTGCTGCCTTATAGGCCTGGAGAAGACTCCAAACACAGCGGCGGGCCCATACATAAAATTCGATGACGGGGAGGAACTTTCCTATGGTGTACATTTGAAAGTGCCTGACGCTAAGAAAACGCGCTGAAAAGTGTAGTGGGCCCGGTTGGCGGCTGTTATGACTCTTATTACATTACTTTGCCAGTTTTTGCTTCTGCACGTAACTGTTTTTTTAATTAAACCCTAGCAGACTTCTCTGCACTAAAGAAAACTAGAAAACCCCCGGCATTGCAAACACCGATTGATATGGCAGAGCGGTGGCAAGAATACCGCTGCTCCAAGTTCGCGCAATTAAACAATTGGGGTATGTTAACTCCATCTCTATCCTACTACCTTTTGACTTGACTATAGATTTTAGAAGTCATAAAACGAGCTGTCTTCTGCAGAAATGTGATTTTGCAGGTATTTTGGCACATTCGCTTTGAATCCATTTGACCCTATAGATAGATACATTTTGTTAAATAAAAATAACTGAAAAACTGAACAAGAAAAGTTTCCAAACTTATTTACATGAGTGTAGGAAAAAAGAAATGTCTAGAAAATATAATGCGCTTGATTTGACTTATTATGAGAAAATACGCCTACTTGTGTCAGGACCATTGTGAATAAATACAAGTGAAGAATCTTAGCACATGAAACAGTGAATATTCGCCACAGCTGATATCGAAACCCTATCCAAAATTGGTGTTCGCAAATCTGAGTTTCTTCATTCTCTCATCATTTATGTCCGGATTCTTCCATTCTTGAATCATTCCTTGAACGAATTTCTACTGATGACTTAAATATTAGCCGTTTTATGATATTTCATATTAGCCGCCGCTGTTGTTAATTTAGGAGACTTTCCACTTGTACTCATTCACAATTTTTCTGATGAAGAGACCAATAGTCTAGTTTTTCAGGAAGATGTGTTTAGTAACATTTCGGAAGAATTTGTAAGTAATGCAAATGAGTCGTGTTAGGTGAATAGGGATAAATGAAGTTATTTAGTTTAAGTATAATAGCAGAGAGAGTCCATGCTGGCAAATGGAGAAACGCGCATGTAGCAGATAAGGATGCGAACTCACACGTACAAAAGAGTTTCTGGCAAGGCGTATATGCATACATACATATGTATATGAATGCATATATACATTTAAGAAGTACTCTGCTCCCAGTTCTCTTTGAAAAATAATTTAACCGATTATTTGTTTTTAAATGCAATCATTATAAAAAGTTCAATACTATCTTTGCACATATTTATGCTCGTTATGAACTCGCTTACTCGCTTTACCCTCGAATTAGAAAATCCATTAGCATATCAATTTGGTGGACAAAATTAGCCTATGGTGCACAGTCAGAAATAAAATCTTACCAATTTTCCTTTTGGCGAATGGTTTTATGATATTATTCCTTGAAGCAATAGATGGAGCTAAAGAAACTGCGTTGTTCTGATATGTTAATAAACAATAATAATCCACCAATATATAAAAATTTTCATTGAGGAATGACTCACGGAAATGTAAGGGTTTTGATAGAGCGCGAAACCAGTAACATTAACATTATCCAACTCCTGTTGGTTTTCCTTAAGGAAAGATTCTAATACATCTAGAAAACGACGGTGCTTCATGGTTCGTAAGTATTTATAAGAGCTTTAAAAAAACGAATTATTACAGAAATATTTTCGTTACTTAACCTACCTTTTTAACCATGATATGTATTTTGGCAATTCCACGTCGTTCAAATACTGATGAAGTGACTGGTTAGATTCAATTTGCTCACTTGGTAATCGGTGTTTATACAAATGTATGATTTCTCTTATGACGTATTTAAATGCCAGAAATTTGTTAAACATTCGTCTGAAAACTAAATAACGTAAAAAATTTAACAGAATAAAACAATTTACCTATGGTATTCCATGATTTCGAAAGCAACATTAGTCTGGATAACGTTTTTAGAGCTTCTTTCTATTATACTTCTGGCAATAATTTTGTTAACACACCCGTGGTTAAATTTCAATAATCCCTCAATTTCTAACCTATAATTAATCGGGATATGTTAATGTTTAAAGTACAAATATGCAACATATTTATTTTAATCCATATTTACTTGAAGATTCGATTACAGTAATCCCAACGGATACAATATAAATTAAAATTAAATAGCGCATAACTTTTTTTACATTGAATGTGAGGTATTTATCCGAAATATCCATCTGCAACATGGTTAAATTTCTAATAATGTATCAACTTTTATACTATAGATTCGAATTGCAGATACTCATGTATGTCTATATGTGCATATGTATACACATTTATTCTTTAACACGGTCTAATGAATACTTACATTTTTAGATGTCACATGAGTGAATGTACATACTACATATTTAATGTGCCAGTCAGTGCAGTGTTCACACCTTTACTATATATGAAGTATAATACATACTTGTATATCAAACAAAATTTTACTATGCCCTACATTTACCCAACATTAATCTTTGTTTTATTTTCGATTAATTCAGACGTGAGGTAAGTGTAATAATTTTTAATGTGCAAAAATATTGTCTATTGCATAGATCGGCACACTAAAACAATCACAATTTGACCATTCTCTTTATTTTTCAAATTTCCTGTAGTTTGAAAATTAATGCACCCTCGTATTAAAAAACGATTGCGTGCAATTGTATCTCCACATACTCCTTATATTGTACAATGCGCGTTATTGAAATTTCATTGAAGAAAAATAAAATTCAAACGCAAATTTGGAAAGCTAACTATAATTTTTTCTGCAATGAAATTTCAATAATACGCATTGTATATGGAGTATGTGGACATACAATTGCACGCAATCGTGTTTTTATACGAGGGTACATTAATTTTCAAACTACAGGAAATTTGAAAAATAAAGAGAATGGTCAAATTGTGATTGTTTTAGTGTGCCGATCTATGCAATAGACAATATTTTTGCACATTAAAAATTATTACACTTACCTCACGTCTGAATTAATCGAAAATAAAACAAAGATTAATGTTGGGTAAATGTAGGGCATAGTAAAATTTTGTTTGATATACAAGTATGTATTATACTTCATATATAGTAAAGGTGTGAACACTGCACTGACTGGCACATTAAATATGTAGTATGTACATTCACTCATGTGACATCTAAAAATGTAAGTATTCATTAGACCGTGTTAAAGAATAAATGTGTATACATATGCACATATAGACATACATGAGTATCTGCAATTCGAATCTATAGTATAAAAGTTGATACATTATTAGAAATTTAACCATGTTGCAGATGGATATTTCGGATAAATACCTCACATTCAATGTAAAAAAAGTTATGCGCTATTTAATTTTAATTTATATTGTATCCGTTGGGATTACTGTAATCGAATCTTCAAGTAAATATGGATTAAAATAAATATGTTGCATATTTGTACTTTAAACATTAACATATCCCGATTAATTATTGGTTAGAAATTGAGGGATTATTGAAATTTAACCACGGGTGTGTTAACAAAATTATAGCCAGAAGTATAATAGAAAGAAGCTCTAAAAACGCTATCCAGACTAATGTTGCTTTCGAAATCATGGAATACCATAGGTAAATTGTTTTATTCTGTTGAATTTTTTACGTTATTTAGTTTTCAGACGAATGTTTAACAAATTTCTGGCATTTAAATACGTCATAAGAGAAATCATACATTTGTATAAACACCGATTACCAAATGAGCAAATTGAATCTAACCAGTCACTTCATCAGTATTTGAACGACGTGGAATTGCCAAAATACATATCATGGTTAAAAAGGTAGGTTAAGTAACGAAAATATTTCTGTAATAATTCGTTTTTTTTAAAGCTCTTATAAATACTTACGAACCATGAAGCACCGTCGTTTTCTAGATGTATTAGAATCCTTCCTTAAGGAAAACCAACAGGAGTTGGATAATGTTAATGTTACTGGTTTCGCGCTCTATCAAAACCCTTACATTTCCGTGAGTCATTCCTCAATGAAAATTTTTATATATTGGTGGATTATTATTGTTTATTAACATATCAGAACAACGCAGTTTCTTTAGCTCCATCTATTGCTTCAAGGAATAATATCATAAAACCATTCGCCAAAAGGAAAATTGGTAAGATTTTATTTCTGACTGTGCACCATAGGCTAATTTTGTCCACCAAATTGATATGCTACTGGATTTTCTAATTCGAGGGTAAAGCGAGTAAGCGAGTTCATAACGAGCATAAATATGTGCAAACATAGTATTTAACTTTTTATAATGATTGCATTTAAAAACAAATAATCGGTTAAATTATTTTTCAAAGAGAACTGGGAGCAGAGTACTTCTTAAAGGTATATGTATATGCATTCATATACATATGTATGTATGCATATACGCCTTGCCAGAAACTCTTTTGTACGTGTGAGTTCGCATCCTTATCTGCTACGTGCGCGTTTCTCCATTTGCCAGCATGGACTCTCTCTGCTATTATACTTAAACTAAATAACTTCATTTATCCCTATTCACCTAACACGACTCATTTGCATTACTTACAAATTCTTCTGAAATGTTACTAAACACATCTTCCTGAAAAACTAGACTATTGGTCTCTTCATCAGAAAAATTGTGAATGAGTACAAGTGGAAAGTCTCCTAAATTAACAACAGCGGCGGCTAATATGAAATATCACAAAACGGCTAATATTTAAGTCATCAGTGGAAATTCGTTCAAGGAATGATTCAAGAATGGAAGAATCCGGACATACATAAATGATGAGAGAATGAAGAAATTCAGATTTGCGAAACCAATTTTGGATAGGGTTTCGATATCAGCTGTGGCGAATATTCACTGTTTCATGTGCTAAGATTCTTCACTTGTATTTATTCACAATGGTCCTGACACAAGTAGGCGTATTTTCTCATAATAATTCAAATCAAGCGCATTATATTTTCTAGACATTTCTTTTTTCCTACACTCATGTAAATAAGTTTGGAAACTTTTCTTGTTCAGTTTTTCAGTTATTTTTATTTAACAAAATGTATCTATCTATAGGGTCAAATGGATTCAAAGCGAATGTGCCAAAATACCTGCAAAATCACATTTCTGCAGAAGACAGCTCGTTTTATGACTTCTAAAATCTATAGTCAAGTCAAAAGGTAGTAGGATAGAGATGGAGTTGACATACCCCAATTGTTTAATTGCGCGAACTTGGAGCAGCGGTATTCTTGCCACCGCTCTGTCATGTCAATCAGTGTTTGCAATGCCAGGGTTTTTCTAATTTTCTTTAGTGCAGAGAAGTCTGCTGCTATTTAGAGTAGAATGGAAATTCGTCAAGTGGTAATTTTTCACAATGCCAAGATTGTATTATTATTTATTGTAATGACTAGTCTTAAACATCCTCATAAGGGTTCACGGAGTCGTTTTTCCAAACATTTTTATTCATTTTTTTGATACCAAAAAAAAAAAAACGGTCAATTTTTCTTTCTACAAAAACTACTTGATCGAATCATTCAAATTTTCAGGATATGTTAAAATGGCTATAAACTTTGTAGAAAACATATTTACACTAATGACAATACATTTTTTCCTACTTTTTAATAACATTTAATAAAAACATATAATTTTTTTAACGTTCTCAATCGTTTGAAAACATATTTTTTAATAGATTATATTTCTTATATATATTGACTTTAGATTCTGGAAGAAAATCTTTGGGATCGCACTCAAGTTCATAAATATTCGATATTTTGTCGCGCGACATGGGATTTGTACGTGCGTTATAACCGTGCACGACAGCGACAGCGCGCAGCCCTCGCAAGCGATGGGTTTTTATTGCCTACCTAAAATTAAACGTTAGAGGTGCACGGTTATAACGCACGTACAACGCGCATGTCGCGCGACAAAATATCGAATATTCTAAAGTCAATATATATAAGAAATATAATCTATTGATATATATGTTTTCAAACGATTGAGAACGATAAAAAAATGATTTGTTTATAATAAATGTTATTAAAACGTAGAAAAAAATTTATTGTTATTAGTGTAAATTATTTTTCTATTAAGTTTAAAGTCATTTTAACATAAGTATTCTGAAAATTTGAAATGATTCGATCAATAATTTTTTGCGTAAGTAGTGTAGAAAGAAAAAGTGACCGATTTTTTTTGGTATAAAAAAAATGAAAACAAAGCAAATTTTTGGAAAAATGCCTCCGTAAACCCTTATGAGGATGTTTAACACTACTCATTGCAATAAGTAATAATGACCATCTTGGCATTGTGAAAAATCGAGTGACCACTTGACGAATTTCCACTCAGTAAGTAGCCCCGCTTCGGCTAATATGTTTGCTATTGAGGTAGTTTGAAAAGCCCCAATCCCCAGTCGAGCTTAGTTTTTGTCCATTTTTGTCCAGTTTTTAGCTCAATATTGAAAAGCCATAATCAAGTTTTCTGGAAACTGTTTATTTTATGGTATTTTTGTAATTGAATAAGTGTGTTAGAATTGTTTTCTTACTTTATAGTACTAGACACATAAGTACGTTTAATCTATTTTGAAGTTATAAACATGGACGTGTGATATGATCAGCCCATGCATACCTATGACTAAATACTAAGCATAGTATTTTATCTTGGTTTTCATTTGTTATAATATTGCTATAAATGCTGATAGATAGGTTATTACAATTGGGTTTATAATATATGTGTTTATTTAGATTTATTTTTCACTGAAGTGGCACCAGCTTAAAATGGTGCTTAGTAGAGCTTAAACGATCGAAAAGAAGAAAGGTGCGTATAAAGGTTAACCTTGGGAATACCGTTTTCTTGTTCTGATATACTCCACTAGTTTTGTCGACTCTGCAGATAACGCCGTATGTAATTTATGACCTTCGGGCCTAATTTCCAAGAACTTAGTTGTCCTTTGTAGGCCGACTCAGTCGAAACTTTTTCCGTATCTAAAGACAGAGAAGTGGTTTTTACAGAAAATGCAGTTTACAGTTATCTTGAAAGCAATTTGTCGGTTTGCTCGAATATTTTTGTATAGCCTTCTTCGTATCATTTTCTCCATAACTTTAGAAATTCAAGATATTAGGGATATTGGGCGATAGCCCACGGTAAGGTTTACTGGGCTTTGGAAGGGGAATGCGAGACTTGTTTTCCATTGATGCAGAATAACGCAGGTGTTAAAAAATTATGTTATTTAGTTGGCATAGTTTATATTTCCCTATAGAGATACGATTTTTAAGAACTTGGAAGGAGATGTTGTCTAAACTTGGAGTTTTGCCACAGAGCGTTAAGACGCAGGCGTAAAGTTCAAAAGAAGAAAAAGGTAATTATATTTGTTTTGCATCTAGATTTAAATTAACTGTATTAGCGCAGCACCACTTGTTGTTTACGAACTTAATCCCAAAACTATTGTTCCTTAAATAACGCGGCCATGTTATAGCCAACACCTTTAGAATTTATTCAAGGGTTAAGGCGGTTGTGTTATTGGAATTTTGGATCACGTTGATATAGTTTGAAGATAAATGCCCATGTATGATATTTTCTTTATTTCACAGAGTTTTAAAGGATGTTTGTTAGTTAATGTCCTTAATATAGTCTATGAATGCGGTAGGTCTTCTAAATTTCGCATTCGCCTTTTTATATTGGAAGATACTACCTCTTGTGGGGCTACGTATGAAAGTTTTCGATAAGTTAACTTCTTCGTTCCGGAGAAAACTAACTGTTCCTTCCACTAGTAAGTCGAACGTCTGTGTCAATTTGATTTAGTGAGATGTATTGACGAGTGTGAAGCTCGTTTTGCTTGCTGTAGTTAGCGTTTAAAGTAAACTCGTCTAGTCGAGTTTCTAGGAATTTTTGAAAGCACTTCCAATCAATTAGAGTTAGGTCGCCTCAAATTTCTGACAGGAATATTATGCAGTATTCTTTCCAAAACTTCGGGGCTATCAACATTAAACAGCAAAAGACCATTGCAGACAAGAGAGAAGGATAGAAAACTCCTCATATCCACAAGAAATTCCAGATTTAAAAATATGCAACGTGACTTATAGGAAGCAGGGCCGGAACTTGCGCCGAAGTGGCCTCGGGGGAGAACAAAATATGGGGGCCCCTTGTCGACATTTTAAAAAAATCACGCAAAATATTTTTTAATGAGCGATTATTCATATTTATTTATAATGTACAATTTATAGAATGCAATTAATACACTATTTTATATACACCTATAAGTATGAAATACACTATTCATTAATTGTTGCTTATACAATAGAGATGAGTGACTATAACTAGAGAACCTACTGGAAATTCTTTTCTTTTGATTTCACGGAAGCAAACTTATCGATCACTTTATTATATATCAGTTTTGCGTGCTCTCTGACTCTAAATGGATAATAGTGACAAGTTGTTCAGCCTTTCTTGTGCCATCGTGCTTCGCAAGTAATGTTTGATCAATTTTAATTTTGAAAAAGTTCGCTCAGTTTTTGCAATGAGGCATTCTGAATAATCAAGAACTGAGCAAACTATTTGACATCTTTCATAGAGATAATTTCTTTTTGAAACGTAGACCTGATAGAATGCAATTCAGAGGAATATGAAGACAATACGTCATTCGAAAACTTATTTGAGAACTCATCGGATTTTTTCTCCAAATCTGTAATCGAAGCAAGTGCTAGGAACTGTAGTTGTCCACACTCATTCCAGGAAATCTATTTTCAAGTGGCGAAGATATGGTATCAATCGTCGGATAGATAATTGTTAGCGGGAAGCGCTGTTCAGGATCATTAAATCTTTCATCATCGGACATTTCATTGAAGTGTCTTTTGACTCTTGATTCGTGAGATTTAATGCGCTCAGATAGCTGTTTCCAGTCCCTGACGCCGGTGGTACTCCACGGATTTTTAGACGATCCCTTTTGAGGAAATAGCTAGCAAGGTAGACAATAAACAACGTCTTTCTTGACAAAATATGAAATCCAGTTCCTTCGGATCCCTGGACCTCATTTAGCTACCACGGAATAATACCTCTGAGAAACTGCGATTGTTCTGCTGAAGAATTTTTGGAAAAGGTCCTCGCGGTTGATGAGGCCCGGAAGCAATAAAATGTATCTTTTCTGATGAATCAGTAACTGAATCTTGGAATTAGTTTTGTTCTAAAAGGATAATTTCATTAGAATCTGAGTTATCCACCTTGTTAGGGGCTTTACTTGCTTCCAAGTCCACGGTGAAATTCTCTTCCTGAGAAGGTATTATATGTTGCAGTTCTTCATTCTCTAATCTAAATCGTACTAAAATCTCGTCAAAACCGATAATATTTTGTTTTGTTGTTGACACATGCGCGTGCCAGTTTGATGCGAGTTTAGACAGTTCGATTAAAGTTTAAAACAAACTCAACATGGGTTATATTTTGAATATACGTATGTTTTCCGTAAGTGTTTATATCGGGGTTTCTCGATTAGTAAAATCGTAAGTTTTTCATATAGTTCGACATGAAATAAATTTTGATATAAGAGATTTGAGTATAATATTAGGTTTTTGAAAAATTATGTGTTCGACTTACCGTATTATAAGCC